>VZTO01016691.1:0-46402 GCA_013400615.1 Syrrhaptes paradoxus | reverse complement strand
AAGAGAAGGCTTCGGGGAGACCCTAAAGCATAGATATGTTTCATCTAGATGACTTCCTGAAAGCACCAACTTCTCTTGCTACATTGAGTAGAGAGAGGTTGGCTGACTCACACTGACATAAAAAGTTAGGCGAGATTAGTTTATCTCCCTATTTAATTCCTGTCTTTTTTTGGTGTAGTTTTCCTTGAAGCAAATGTGTCCCAGATAGGAATCTAGTCTAGCACACGGCACATCGGCATCTTCCTTCACGTTTAACAAACAACTGAAATTCAATCATTAGTTCTCCTGCTGCACCCAGCCTAAATGTGTCGTGAGCGTGAGCAGGTTCTCACAGACCATGGCATAATACATATTTAGCTTGAGATGGGTCCCCCTGTTTCTTCTTTAAAATGTTCTCCTGCCTAAGCGTTGATCTGATGTTGCTGGGAGGCACCCATGTTAGACTGTTTTCTTCAGTCACTGGTTGAAGGAATTAAAAAGGGAACCAGAATTTGGCCTTACAGCTGGTAACTCAAATTCAGCAGTGCTAAAGACTGATGTATTTGCAGTGAGGTGAGAATGGAAAACCCATTACTTCTAAGATGGTTGAAGCCACAGGCACTGACCAGAACTTTGCTCAGATGGAGCTTGCTGGCAGAGCTCTTGCTCAGCAGTTGTGGCAGCAGGATGCAGCTGGTAATATCAGGAAGGGAAAACTTTTGTCAGCATGAAGACGACTCGTCACTGCTAGCAGAAGGATGGGGAATAGCTAACTGACAAAAACAGTGTGGATACCACACCCACCTGACAGTAACTTGGCTGAGGTGGTGCCTGGCCTGGCATAGGCATGGGCAGTGTGTGAACAGGGATTCTCGGCTTGATGTAGGGTCTGAGCTCGATCTGAATTAACTTTTGCAGACTCAGAGTAACAAACAGCAGAAACAGCTGTGTTTCAAAGGCGAGCGTGTGATGTGGATCCAGCCTACAACTCTCAAGGAATTGGTGGCTCTCAAATCCCAGTACCCCAATGCCAAGCTCGTTGTGGGGAACACGGAAGTGGGTAAGAGGAAGAGCTGATGCTCATTATGAGAAGTTGGAAAACTTGCATGGAGTGTTTTGTGAGAACAATGCAAATGTAAACCTCCTTTATGCCATTGCTGTTAAATAGCTGTTTAATCTTCAGGTCCTATGTATGAAAAGTTTTCTTCAGCTAGATTAATCTCACAGTGAATGTTTTTCCCTTTTCTTTGCTGTGTTGGGTGAAAAAATTGCTTATCTAGACCTCTGAGCTTTTGTGCTAGTTTTGTGGCATTTTGAGAAGAGGAGAGTGGCATAGTGTAAAATGTTATCATAATCAAATTAATTCAGTTGTGAAACCTGTGTTTTGAAAGATTTTTCACTGAGTAGACTCTCAAGCCTTGAAATGTTGCTGTTTTTTCCCCCAAAATGTGTTCCTCTGCAAACATAACTGCTGAATAGGAGAGTTCAGACGTATTTAGTAATTCTGTTATCCTGAGCAATGGGTTCAGGACACAATCCCCAAACTTTGTATGGTTCATTGTATTCATTGTTCTTTCCTGAAGGATTATGTACAACAACAGCCAGGTTACACAAGTACTAAACAGTGTATTTAAGGTTAAACTTCCCTATGAGAATTCTGGTATTATTGGAAAACAGTTTTTAGTCTGATATGTCTGTGACCTTATAAAATTGGTGTAACAGATGGTCAATGGACTGACTCTTTAATAGGCCTGCTGCCATTTCATTGGGAAACAGTTAACTGAGGCTCCCTGTCACCTGCGTGTAACTGAAGGAGTCTTACTTTTCCTTAAGGTATTGAGATGAGGTTAAAGAACATGTTGTATCCAGTGATAATAGCACCAGCATGGATCTCTGAAATGAATGCTGTCCAGCACACTGAAACAGGTGAGCAAAAAAGAAGCAGGATGCCTGTAATGTCAGCGGGGACTCCATGGAATAATATAGAGGACACAAAGGCAAATCCCTACATTAAAAACTTCTTTCTGTATTCATTAATGCCTCTCCTATTCAGGAAATCAAGCAAGTGATATGTAAAAATAATTTGACAGTCAAAGAGAGCTTTCACTAGAAGGTGTATTAGACATTCTATCTGGTTTTTACCAGTGTTAACTGGGATAATAATGGGTTTCAGTGGGCAATCTTTTTATTTAGAAAGATTTTAATATTAGTAACTGGGGGAAAGATGCTGGATTTGGCAGTCTAAGTGACTAAGTATTGTATTTATCTTTGTGGTGGAAACAGGTCAACCTTGCAAACAGTGAGAAGCAGTTAGGACAAAAGTGCTTGTGGCCCAATGCCTGGTAGCACGTTTAAGGTGTGGAAGCTGGAGAGGAGTTGGAGTTTGCTTCCCAAAGGACAAATACCTATAGGAAGGCAACATTGTTCGTGATACGCTGAGGCAAAAAGGTGGTGGCTTACTGTCATGTGAGAGGCAGTAGGAGCATGAGCTGTGACTGAAAGGTGAATTTTGTTCTGAGGATGTGATGGTTACATGCAGTGCATACAAAATAGTCTAGTGTGACTGCGTGTCTTCTCTAAACCCTGCTGTCTAGTTAAACTCAGTGGCTTGTAAGCTCTGTAGACAGTTATGACCGTCCTCCTGTACCTTGATGTTTGAGAGAATAATTCTTTTAATGTGTTTGTTTACAGGGGTCACCTTTGGTGCTGCCTGTACCTTGAGCTCAGTAGAGGAAGTGCTGAGAAAAACAGTGGCAGAGCTTCCTCCTTACAAAACAGAGGTCTTCCAGGCTGTCCTTGAACAGCTGCGGTGGTTTGCAGGGCCACAGATCAGGAACGTTGCTGTAAGTGACTCACAGTAGTATCAGGGACTGGAATTGAAAGCTCAGTCTGAGGAGCTGGCCTGCCTCATCCAATGTTGATGTGCCTTGTGCTTCTCACATGAGAACATCTGCAAACCTTGGTGAAGAAGCTAGTACCCGTAAACCAACCCCAGGAACTGATACCAGCATGGGTCTCAGCTGGTGTCTGTGCTACACTGATATCACAGATTCAGAAAGCGAGGGAAATGTGACAGTTTTCCAGGTCTTCCATTGCTATTATCAGGATAAATGGGGAAACTGTAGTGAAATTTGAATAATTTAACAAAAATGTATTTACATTGCCCGACAAACTTCAAAGAAGCAGGTGTGTATCTTTTTGCCAGCACAACTATGCTAGTCAGTGTTAATGCATCAGATATTGCAGATTTTTGGCTAGTTTTAAAGGGAAAGAGGAGGTTGGTTCAGTGTGTTTGAACTCTGTATACTGAAAGAAAAAAATTATCAATCAAGCAGATGAACCAACCCACTAAACACAAAATTTTGTTCCACAAGATACTGTGCCATACATTTGGTTCCTGAATGTTACTGGAAAAAAAAAACAAACAAAACTTGGATTCCTGAATGTTACTGAAAAGGTGCTCTGTACTTTCATGGATCTCCCCTTAATTGCAGCTACAGTGATTGAATTCTGGCACTGTTGGGCATATGTGTTTTGAGCACAAGGTGGTTTTGATGTATTACTCAAAGACTGTTCTTAAAACTGTTTAAGCAAACATTAGTATTGACTGGGACAGCAATTGATCTAATGGGTTTTATCTTTTCCCACTTCATTAATGGTCTAAAATTGCTGAGTGAGCAAAAAGAATTTATCAAAGCAAACTCAAGCAGAGCTAACCTCTACTGCACTGTGTATGGAGTAATGAAGGATTACCCGATGCTATGGCTGTATCTTTAGGTTTTTTTATATTTATCTGATGCATATATTATCACTGTAGGCTCTTGGTGGGAATATAATGACAGCAAGCCCAATTTCTGACTTAAACCCTGTGTTAATGGCAAGTGGAAGCAAACTGACTCTAGTGTCAACTGGTAAGTTATTTACATTTCCTCTTGGGACAGTAAACAGTCCTCTGCCATGGATTGTTATGTCAGGTCAGACTTGAGAGTGGAAGTTAACATTGCATAAAATAGGCTTAGTCTGAGTCTTCAGGGGTTTTGCCTTTTTTTGAGGCTGAAGTGCTAAGGCTAGGCATAAGGTTGGCTTCCTAAAGAATTTTAAACTTCTGTGCCAGAATGTATCACTGGTGCTATGTACATACTTGGACACATCCTTGTGAAGAGCTGGTTGAAGATGTCTATTCAAGAAAACAGGCAAGAATTTGTTTCTGTCACTCTCATACCTTGATCCTTGTGGATTTTTTAGATAAAGATTTAAACTGGTGTGGTTTTTTTTTTTTTTTTTTTTTTCCATGAAGAAAGCCAAATGTCTCAATTTATATTTGTTCTTAGGAAGAATTTTTTTGAAATAGGATCCTTGAAGTAAGAGGACTGTCTGATCAGTGACTTTCTTTTGTACTGGTTTGTGTGTAGGCTGATGAAAGGGGAAAGAGGGAATTACGTTGGGATGTTGGAAACTGGTTCACCTGGAGGCTCAGCTTTAATTAGATAAAGAAGGAGGGAGGTCTCTCTTACCAGTTCCTGTGCAAATAAAACTTCATATGCAGGCAGAAGCTGTCATAGATTCCATAAGGACCAAAATAAAGCTGAGAAAATCCTTCCTGGTTTGGTGAAAGAGGGTGGAAAAATGAAAACTGATATTGTATCAAAAGTGATTTGTGTAGGTTGAAGGCTCTTTCACGCATCCTATTGCCATTCCTCATCCAAGTTATTTATTCATCCACCACTGATCTCCCCTTGCTCTACAGAGGGTAAAAGGACTATCACAGTGGATGAGAAGTTTTTCACTGGATACAGAAAAACAATCGTTAAGCCTGAAGAAATACTTCTCTCCGTTGAAATACCCTACAGCAAGAAGGTAAGCCTGTAGGAAAAGACTTCAAAGTCCATGGAGCTAAAATACTGTTGTCTGAGTGTTATTTTCAATGTTTGGCATTTTTTCCTTGGAGACTGACCTCTAAATGCTTCCATAGTCCCAAGTGGAGCAGGAAGCAAGTGAATTATTTGGTGTAAATCTGGTAACATACTCTTTGACAAGCAAGGGGAGCTGGGCTCTGTGATAAAGTATGGTAAGCCCAAGAAACTTTCTAGTGCAAGAAATACAAATTTCACTTCATTGCCTGAAGCTTTTCAAGTGTATTTGGCAATGATGAAAGGTGACAAAGTGATGTTCCTGGAGGTTTAAGCTTTGTTTGCAAAACAGCACAGCAAAAATGCTAGCAGTTCCTGAAGTAAAATTAAGTTAAGGTTCCTGATGTTCTTGCTTCATTTCTGTGAACTGAAATGGGAAAAAAAGTGTGTATGGATAAGAGGGAAGTTCAGTTTCTGCATCCTTGCCTTGCAAGACTGAAACCACAAGGACTGACTTTTAGGGCATTTTGGCAATGTGGACTTGCAACTTCAAATGAGCCTGCAAAACTTCCCTCATACAGAAAAATGAACACTTCCGTAGCAGCATGAACCATAACAGATTCAGAGAGTCTAAGAGGTAAAAATGTCTTTTTTCCCCCTTAGGCCTGAGAATATCAGACTGTAATTTCATGTCTGTGAAGGTACCTTTTTAGAGCTTGAGGCTACAAGTTATAAGATGCAAGGATTCATACTGTAGTGACACATTTTCTTTATAAATGGAAAACATCAATTTACTTGAAATTATATCATATTATGGGATAGAACCAATAAATCGTTTGTCCATCCTCTCTAATTTTTATATCTAATTACTAAGGGAACACAGCTGTTTTATTTATGGTGTTTTTCCATCTATTTCTGAGTGATTCTTCTTTGATCTTGTGATAATTGCAGGAAGCATTGTTTTTTTCCAAAATGAGAAACATGCTTGAGGTAGTCAATGGAAAGCACTGTATTCATCCATGACAGTCGTGTGGCAATTTCACAAAACAAACAAATGTTTACCAGCAGGGCAATGGCTTCATCCCTAGGTTATATGCAGCTCATTGATCTGAAAAACTAAAACAACTTTTGAACTTTCTACTTCATGGTTTCTTGGCTGATCTTTGCTCACAAACATGAAGTCAGGGAGACTAAAGTTCTTCAGGGGATGTCTGAAGGTGCTGGCATGTGGCAGGTGAAGTCTTCTGTAACGGTGATTTCCTTACAAGGGGAAGCAGGGCTGTGTCAGCACACAGCTAGATGAATTTTTTTGTTTTATGTTTAAAACTGATTTTACTTCTTTCATTGATGTGACATGTCACAGCGAGGGTAAGACTGGCCAAACAAGAGACAAAATTAGACTAAGGTAGTTTAGCCGTTTACACAATTCAGTGTTACTGCTGGGGGACTGAACTCAGGGTAGGCTTTATCACAGAGATGCTGTTAAGGGAGAGGAGGTAACAGCTTTTTCCTCCTTATAGTTTTTTCTGGTCAGATATTTAAACTCTTCAGGGAATAAAGATTTTTGAGTCTATACTTAAAAGGGGATTGCAGCTGAGAAAAGACAGTATTGAGAAAAGGCAGCAGCTCACGGGGTTGAAGAGAAAATATAACCAAATTCCAGAAAAGAAAACTGCTTAGCTTTTTGTATATAACAAGGCATTCCTAGAACAGGACATATCCTTTATTTAACAACCTTCTTTCTCTTCTGGACTATATAAACATTCCTTGTGTTCCTGATAATGTTCACAAATGTTATGCACCACTTGTGTTAATTTGTCACTTGGTAACCATCAGTTTTTCACGTCCTTTCCCTTGCATACATCTTTTTCTATCATGTTTGTCAGTGTTACTTAATTTTTATGATAGTGTTCCATATCACATAGACATTTACTGGTTGTCAAGTAGAAAAACCTATCAACACAATGCCTATGTATTTCTATCTTTGGAAAGATATCTTAACCTACTCTTTGCTCAGTATTGTCATCAGAGGCTCATAATGCCACAGTTTTTGCCCTACTGAAGAGACAGAAAGTGGTCATGAAGTCTTACCTCATCCTCTAAATTAGTATCCTTCTTTCACCCTTCATCCATTGTTTATGTCTATATTCCATGGTGGTGGACTGAGACTTTCCTGTACCAAGAAAACTAAGATGTACTGTGAGGAGTGAAGGTGCATATTGGCTTCTTCTTGCAATGATGTTGTTGGAAACTTCTGAAGCAAGCAGTAAGAGGCTGCTTTTTCTCCTCTTTGAAAGCTAATTGGTTTAACAGCAAAGTGTCAGAATGTCCTCATTGGGAGGATGCTATAGATGCTCCTCTGCTATTATCTGCTGGCTGTCCACTAATTACTTGAATTCAGGAAATGAAACACACCCTTCAGTTATATCTCCAGTAACAAGTTCTCAATGCACAGAAAGGGGCCTCTTGTGAAACTCTTCCCATTACCAACAACAGAGGAATTGTTCTTTACAATAATGAAATAATTGCTGTCCACTTCTAATTAGAAATAATTAATGGGACAGGCTGCTGGGCTGTGCAGAGTCACTTGGCTAAGCTATTAGAGAAGAAACTTGGCAAGAAACTCTTCAGAAGGGCCATGCAAAGTAGTTGGATCTGATTGCTCTCAGTCTGCAGGATGCCTGAACAGCAATTTGTTGTAATCTGTAGGATGGGCAAGGGGAAAAACTGACTGTACTGTGACTCCAAGGTGACACCGTCACTCGGTGTATACCAGTAGAGTGTTAATCTCATGTTTACTGTCAGTCTTCATAGGTGAGCTGCTGAGTTTTGTGAGTTGTAGTTGCTAGTGCATTTAAAAGAATTTCGTTGCTCTGTGGACACCAGCAGAGGATCAGGATAGTTACTGGGAATTTTATTTGCAGTAACAGATTGAAATTTTCTTATATGCATTAGTCTGGTCCATTCTAGAACTGTGAGACATTTGTGGTTATTGATTTCAGTTCTTGCAGAGTTCAAAGACTTCTGAAGGGGAGGGGTTTAGGATATGAGTTGTACTGATTAGGCTTCCAGCTTAGCAGCCTGGGAGAAAGAAAGTTGCTGAGGAACTGTAAGCTATGTCAAAAAATCTGTCCTGGTTCTTCCTCTCCAGATATGGAAAAAATGTGAAAAGTATGAGCAGATCTCTGTTAACGCTTATTTCCTACACAGTCCTAGGTTGGTTAATAACCACTGATCTAATACATTTGAATTAATTGTTGAATCATGTAAAAAATATACAGTGCTGCCTGAACAAACATGTCCTGCTTGGCCCTGCAAGATACAGTTCCCTGAAACAGCTCATCCATGTAGAGATACATTAACAGCTTGTCCATATTTACATTCCAAAGCATGCCAAGAATAAAGAAATATTTTCCTGTCTGCTAGGGTGAATACTTCTCAGCTTTCAAGCAGGCTTCCCGTCGGGAGGATGACATTGCTATTGTGACCTGTGGGATGAGAGTCCGGTTCCAAGACGGCACTAGCCGAGTGGAGGAGATAAAATTAAGCTATGGAGGAATGGCTCCTACAACTGTCCTGGCACTAAAAACTTGCCAGGATCTCACTGGCAGGTAGGACTTTTGCTGTGACAGAAAGGCTGTCTAATGGCATGGTGCTGATTTTTACAGGTGCAGCTCAGATACCTGAAATCCTCTCTGGTAGTACACAGAAGGAGAAAGGGAAAGAAGTGTAGCACACTTCTGCATCAGTCTGCGTTGTGTGATGCCTTGCTTCTTCCAGGATTCCTTACCCTCAAAGATCCATGTCAGTCTTTCATTCAGAGAGCTATTTCCTTGATAAATTCACTCATCTGTTGAAGTGGCAGAAGTTAGGCGTGGGCATGACCTACAAAACTGTTTTTCTTTCAAACTGGACTTAGAAATTGTCACTTTTATAATTTAATAACTTTGCCACATTTTCAGAAAAGATTACATGAGCCCAAGACGAGAGCAAAGCTGACACCTATACTATAAACAGAGGTAGAGAAAGTGGTTGTTTCTTGAGAGCTTGTGGGGCTGCCACGTCAGAAGAGTTAGTCTGCCCCAGTGATATTTAGGGCTGAGCAAGGTCTCTGTGTCACCTTTGTTCCCTTGCAGAGACTGGAACGAGAAGCTGCTGCACGATGCCTGCTGCTCACTGGCCAGTGAGATGGATCTGTCTCCTTCTGCGCCCGGTGGGATGGTGGATTTCCGACGCACACTCACACTCAGCTTCTTCTTCAAGTTCTACCTGATGGTCCTTCAGAAACTGAGCAAGGACCACAATGGCACTGTGAGTGCTGCTAGGGAAGGCAGATTTGGGGAAGGAGGACCTGTACGTGATGTCTTGGTGGGGAAGGCATGGGGAGGGTTCACATTCAAGCACAGTCATACCTGATAACAAACTATGTTGCAATAGCTGCCAGAGCTGCTCTACTCCTTACCTGCCTGACAGTGACTGATGTGTCCTCCCCCTTGCTTCCTCATGGCATCCCCACCTTGCTGTGGAAGGATGCTGATCTGTGGATTCACAGGGGGATTCCTGGATTTCTCCCCTGCTTTCATGGGTCTGTGGGTATTCTTTGCACAGAGCCTGAGCCTATTTGCCTTTCACCCAGTAAAAAATTAATTATCTTCACTGGAGGATGGAGAATATTCTGGGCTACAGGGGAGCATGAGAAATGGACTGGCAGGGAAGATGACTATTCTTTAATGTGTCTCTGGCAGAACAATCTGTGTGAGCCTGTCCCCTCGAACTACATCAGTGCTACAGAGCTGTTTCACAAAGATCCCATTGCAAATGCCCAGCTCTTCCAAGTAAGTAGCAGCACCTGTGTGACACAAAGACTTTTCTGCAGCTCAAACTGTGCTTCTTACCTTGTTGTCTCTCTGAGTATAAGCAATACATGAACTTATATAATGCCATTCCTGAGGCTTGTATATGGGTCTTAGTCCCTTCCTTGCTTTAGGATACAATGGGGTTTTTTTGACTGTCCCTGATGTGTACAGCTTCATAAAAATCATGTGGGTAATGCTTTCCTCCTGCAGCCAGCTCCATATCTGAACTGAAATTGCCCTTCTGCTTTCCTCAGGTGCAGCCTGCCTTGCTTTGCATCTCTCAGGCTTAAGATTCAGGATACATCTTCTTCCTTACCTCTCCATTAATGACCTGTTCTCTTCAACTTTGAGAGTACAAGTTGACTTCAGAACTTTTATGCAAGCTATCACATCAAACCCTTCTCTTTCATAGTTTCAAAAACCAAATCCCTTTCATTTCTTTCTCTACAGCCTGCTCTGTGCAGCCACTCCATCTTGTTTACCTTCCTTTCCCACAGGACAGAGCCCCCATGCCATTCCCCATCTTCACAGAATGTCTCCCAGTGCCTTTTGCTCTCCCATCAATACTTTTGTCCCCTGCAATGTGAGCAGCCATAGTAAATCATGTGTTTTACTCCAGGAAGTTCCCAGAGGACAGGCAGTTGAAGATATGGTGGGTCGGCCTCTGATGCACCTTTCGGCAGCCAAACAAGCATGTGGAGAAGCTGTTTACTGTGATGACATCCCTCACTATGAGAACGAGCTGTATCTAACGCTGGTGACCAGCACCAAAGCCCATGCGAAGATCCTGTAAGTGTTCTTTCTGAGTTTCAGGTGTTGGAAGCACCCAGTGCTGGGTGGCTTAGAAAACATTGGCCTGCCAAGTTGTGGGTGAAGGATGAGTGGGAGCTCCTGTTCATTGCATGTTGTTATGTGGAGGTGAGCTGTATATGTTACAGCTGCCTTGCAAGTCTGTGTCAGTGGGAGGATGAGGGAATTAACACAAATGGGGAGCTTTGCTGGAGCACAAAGTCCTCATCTCTGGGCAACCTTCTCGCATGTCCCATCTCTTATACTCAAGCATGTAGGATTAAAAAGGAGCAGGGTAGGGGAGCATCACAATGTCTGAGGTGTCATTTTAATCACTGGCCAGAGCATGCAGCTTGAACGTGCCCTTTCCTATCTGCCTAAAAAAAATGTAGGTTGTAACATGGAGTTCTGCCACAGCCTTCCTGCAGGGTGGTCAGCTTTTGCCTTGCACGGTGCTTGCTGGCAGTGGCTATGACCAAGCCCTCTGCATAACAGTCCTATGTGAGCTAGCTTCAGCTATGAGGTGTAGGGCTGTTTGTGCTTGGCTGTAGCAAGGTGCATAGGTCAGTGTTTGGAAGTACAGCTGTCTGAAAACATCTTGTCTGGGGCATGATTGATGCATAATTTATAACTATAGTGATTAATCAAAACAGCCATCCTGGCAGGTAATGCCATCTGCATTCTTACACGAGTTTTAATGCCGTTATATTATGGGACTGACTGCCCCCCACAATCCCTGGTTGTGCTTACGTTGTGGTGGCTCTGCAGGCTCTCAGCTGCTCTGATGTGGGACGCTTTGTGTTATGTTGCCTCATGTCACCCTCAATACACTTAGGATGTGGTGTTTGCTCCTTAGGCAATATTTCCTGCCTGTTCAGGCTTCCTGCCCAGAGGTATCCTGCCGTGGTCTAACTCGGGACGGGCAGCGTGGCTGCATAGATGTAGTAGTCGACTCACAGGGAATGAAAAATCTGCTCTGTCATCATAGTTAAATTGTAGGTGACGCAACATCATCACTGATGAGCGCTGAGAACACATAAGCGTTGTTACTACTACCAGTGCAGATGGGGCAGCAGGGAAAGCATCAGATCTATGCCTGTGACCACAACATGCAGTATTTTCCAGAGGTTCCTGTACATATTCTCTTGCATTTGTGTTGCACACTCATATTTAAAGCTGTGAGCCTGTATTGTTCAGTAGGGGAAGGGGTAGAATATTTCATCAGGTGACAGAAGTATCTCAGCCTATGATTTTGTTGGTCAAAATATTGGCTCTGAAAGCTTCAGCTTCTCCCGAGTCAGATTTTGACTGCCAAGTGTAAAGTAGAAATCACCTGCATCTGTATTTCTGAGGGAAACTGTCAGGAGATTCTTTCTGAGAGATTACTGCAGAAGCACGGGAAAGTGAACTTTCTGAAGAAAAATAGCATTGTTTTCAGTTCCTGCTGTCTAAGAGTTCATGTGGGAAAGTTCATTCATACATTTAATGTCTTTTTAAAAGAAGTCTGTAGCTCGCTGGGATGTGTAAACAGCTACTTTCAGGCACAGTTTGTATCGGAGTTTCAGGAATCTAAACAAGCATGCTGAAAAAATTGCAGCAATTTACAGAAGACAATAAATCATTGAGTTAGCAGAAACAAAGCCACAGCTTTTCTATTTGCAACAGTTCCCTTGTAAAGCAAGCCAATTACAGGGCCAATGTACAAAATATTGGAAAAGGAGCTTGAAAGTCTTTTGTAAGACATTTCTTGTGAAGTGCTACAAATAAAAATTAAATTATATTTCACTTTTCTAGTTACTTTCTGTCCTGCTTGTCACTTAGTTTTAAATCTGTACATGATTCAAGCAGACAAGCATTTTGGTTAGATAACTCTTTTGCTGATTACCAGAGAAAGCCTTACATTCAGGTTTTTCTTCTGGAGAGTTTTTTCCTTTTGCATCCTTATAAAATACTCTACAGCTTCCTCATGATTGATACTCAACAGCTTCTTCCTGACTCACAGCCACGTTTTTCTCTGGAGGTGAACCGTAGTAGATGATATGTGTCTACAGTAAAATTTAATGTGTATCAACAGACAGGGAAGAATCTTGCCCTCACAGAATCTCGGCAGCTAAGAAGACAGTTTAGGCACACCATCACTAGCACCAATCTGCCTTTGATAAAGGCTGTCAAGGGATCTTCAGTACAGGTGTCAATTGGATCAAGTTCAGATATGTCTTAGGGATGTATGATACACTGTAGTCCACAAAAGCAGACTGGTGATCAGACTTTGTCAGGATTTGAATTATAATATAGATCCCAAATTATTTTAATCTAATATGGAGGCCTTTCTGCCTTGGTCTCACATGACATTCATGTGACAAACTCCTCCTCTTCTGTACAGACAGACTTCAGGGAATCAGATCTGAAAATGTATTGGTATATAATAAGCGCTTACAGAAAGAAAAATTATAAATAATAGCACTACCTCTTCTCCTTTTTTTAGTTCTGTAGATGCATCTGAAGCCGAGAGCGTTCCTGGGTTTGTGTGTTTTGTCTCCGCCAAGGATGTCCCTGGCAGTAACATCACTGGCATCGCTAATGATGAGACTGTCTTTGCTGAGGATGTGGTATGTGGTTAAAAATAGTCCTTTGCAATCATGCTGCTCGGGAGATAACATTTCGCATACTGTCCAGTGAAGTCCCCTACCATATACAGAGATAAATCCTGACTGCACTGGAGCCCATAGAAATCTTGGTGCCAAATCCAACGAGGCCTGTGTCCCCCTGCCCCATGCCCCTCTTCTCTGTGTATCTGTACTGGTCCCTCTAAACTGCAGGCTGCTGGGACAGGCTCACTGACTCGGTTACTGTCTGAAATTGTTTGTGATAGGTTTCCCTTGACCGCTTTTAAATGGACTGGTCTGAACAAACAGGAAAAATTGCACAAAAGGAATAGATGAAGAGAATTATCATGAGCCTTTCAGTTACTGCATATATATACACCAAATGATGGTGGTTCCTAATCTTGCCTGTAGGTCACTTGTGTTGGTCATATCATTGGTGCAGTTCTTGCAGACACACAAGAACATTCCAGAAGAGCAGCTAAAGCTGTGAAAATTAAGTATGAAGAGCTCAAACCTATAGTCACAATTCAGGTAAGATGGCTCAGATCTGCTTCTGCA
Source organism: Syrrhaptes paradoxus (assembly GCA_013400615.1). Taxonomy (NCBI): domain Eukaryota; kingdom Metazoa; phylum Chordata; class Aves; order Pterocliformes; family Pteroclidae; genus Syrrhaptes; species Syrrhaptes paradoxus. The sequence continues at coordinate 32,764 of VZTO01016691.1, read as the reverse complement.
GTTAGCTTGGGAAGTTAACTTCTGTTCTTACTTGTGGATATTTATCCACATGTTTTGTTAGTCTTTGTGGGTGCAGCAGGATATGGACAGAAGGAATAACTTGTATATTTAAATATAAAGAGGACACACCTTTGATGTGGTACTAATTGGGAGGACATTAACTTGTTCTGTGTCATTTAAAGCTAAAACAAACAAACCAACCGTTGACAGGTGTATTGGGCTCAGCACAGTATTTTTTGAATTACATAGGGTTACTGTCCATTATGTTTTTACCCATAGGTGCTTGCTTTCAATATTCTCTGGTATAACCCTGCTGGCTTGTTTGGTATTCATTCATTCTTCATTCTCTCATTTATAACACTCAGTAAGAGGGTGTGAAAATGTCTTTTCCAGCTCTGTCACTGCACTGCTTTTCTGAGATTTCTGCAGACCACATGTCTAGTTTCTAAAGCTGATGAAATTAATTTTCAGGCAATTGCTCTGCACTAAGAACTGACTGCATGGACACAGCCCTCAAGTGGCTTTTCTCAAAGCTGAAGAAATTAATGTCAACAGCTTGATCATTTCATGCTTTTTTTTTTTTTTTTAACTAGAAGGTTTGTTAACAAGATTTCCTGATGTGACAGTGAAAGCAAATGATAAAATCTAATACAGTATTCACATCTAGAAATGAGAAAAACAAATGCCTGAAGCCATTTTTATAGGGGAGAGATCAGAACCATGGGATTCTATTTTTTTGATGGTCAATATTTCATACCATGTGTTTTGCAATGTGAATTGTATTCATGCAAATACAAAGAGTCTGTGCATTGGCTGGTACAGACATTGGTACTGTCATCTACAGACAGAGGTTTTGATTTGGATGACTTGTGACTTCACAGTGTGTGAGAACTTTTCCTTTTCTGAGGCTTTTAGCTGTCTATTCAACCAGGCAAGATGAGAGTGGAGCCAAAAATGTACTGACTTTTTTTTGTTGTTTGATCACACTGTATTTCTTTCATTATGAAAAGCTTCAGTTTTGGCAAAAGTCAAATGCAGCTGTAAAGCTTCCCCAAGAATGTTGCATATTAGCTCAGAAGTGAACTATTTCTGCAGAAGTTCTCATCCCATCTGAGAGATTTCATTTTCTCCTTGTCTCTTATTTTCTCTCTTCTTTTTTTTTCTGTCTTCCTTTCCCTTTTCCCCCTGCTTCTGGGCCACAGACTATACTTAACACAAGTTTTAAGTCATAGCTCTGGTGGCTACAGGCCCTGAGGTTCAGGGTCCATAAGGTAAAATGGGTCACAAGGAACAGTCCGAGATTGTCCAGTTATGGTGTTTATTGTGAAATGGCTGTGTTGCCAAAAATTATTTTGTACTGCCTTAAGTCAAGGCATTTGGCTATTACTGTAGTAAGTGCCTGATCAGTTCTTGTGCTTTTCATCTTGGATATTTCTTCTTTGGTCAGAAAAGGCTTTGCTTTTACTCCACTTCAACAAAAATGTGATCGTGTCATTATGTTTCCTAGGAAGCCATAGAGAAACAATCCTTTCTTAAGTCTATAAAGAGGATTAAGAAGGGAGATGTGAATAAAGGATTTGAAGAATCTGATCACATTTTGGAAGGTGAGAATAAGCATTAGTACTTTTACAATAGGACAGTTTGTGACAAAAGAAGTCAAGCTACTGGCCTCCTTTTTATGCATATGATACTGAACTCATGGAAGTGAGGCTTGCTGGGCTAAATTAATTTCATATTAAGTTTCAACTAAGAGTTTATATACAAATAGCTTGTGAAATATTTCAGTTTCAAACAGATATGGATGCTCCCAGCTGTGCCCTTGTAAACACTCTCTTCCAGTGTAAGGACGCATTTTTCTTGAGCAAGGTTTTTTTTCTTCCTGAAACATATCTGTATAAGAGCTTTTCCCTGTCCAGATGTAGTCTGGTCTGAATCTTATAGACAGTCAATTGCCTCTAACCTAGTATACCACTGCCTTATGAGAATGGGGGACACATGCTTCTGAAAACCTGATCCACCAACACTGGGGGTGGCTGTAGGTATCATAAAAAACTTGGTACTGCCCTTTAACATTTTATCAACATTGATTGCTGGTCCGTCTTTGAGGATTTTTTTTTTTTTTTGGTGTGCTGCTTGGTTTCATTTAGTTGGAGTCTGCCAAGCAGGTTGTAGAGACACGGATAAACAGCAATTATCAACAACTGTTTAAAACCTCCAAGTTAGGAGGGGAGAGTGCCAGAGCTGTGAGCTGGAATACTCTGTCAGAACCATGTCATTTCTTGGTGTGTATACTGCCTTTTAATAGCTCCTGAGAGGAAGAGTTTCAAACACCAGACCTTTGGAGAACTATGCATTTATCAATAAGAGAGTGTTGTATCCCTCTTACGGATCAGAGAGGAAAGTTAAATCAGTTACAGACACACAGCCTGGTGGGAAAGGATTATTCTTGAATATCACAGAGGAACATGCCCCCGTTACCTCCCCAGGAGGGAAGGGGGGAGTTATTTAACTGAACCACCCATTTCTAGGATTTGTTGCATTTTGGTATGCATTCCTGAGACTTTCTGTTGCAGTCAGCAATTGGTGCCGGCTTTTCAAAGGTGTCATAAGCCACTGTTAACTGTTTTTTATAGAGTACTATACTATACAAAATGAAAACACTGTGCCAGGCAAGGCAGAAATTGTTCTGAGCTAGAAGAATACATTATTTAAAAGGCCGCAATACTGTGTGAATGCCAGGCCAACCCCCTCAAGGGTGTAAGAGAAATGCCCCTGCTACGTACCAGAGTAGGCGTTGTCTCACGCAAATGTGTGTTTCTCACTGACTACCTCATGAAGACAGCTATTTTGTTGTTGCTGAATTGAATAAAAGGGAGGGAGGAACAGGATTTTAAGAACTATTCTGAAGATTAATTTTCATGGTAGCTTAATAGACCAAGGGCCATGACTGAGAAAGGAAGCTGATTCTGATATTTAATGGCAGGTAGCATGACTGGAAATTGTACCGTCAGCACTGCCAAGTGAGAAGTCCTGGGAAAGAGCCACATGCAGTGACAGAGTTGATTCCCAGTTAGATCTTCTTAAGGCATTTTGGGTTTCTATTTTTGTTCCCCTGTTTCAAATGAAATGCACCAAACCCTGCATCTTAAGGAACGCTGGGTCAACGGCATGCTGTGCAGGCTTATTTTTGAAATGCCAGCCACTTGTATTTTGGACTGAAGATTTCTAGAATGTGGAGGGGGGGCATGTCTGGGTTTTTGGGGGGATTGGGTTTTCTTTTTAAATGTTAAACCAGAAGAGTCACTTTTAGAGCTAGGGATATCCAGTGCTGGGCAGTGCAAAGGGCTGTCATGTAACATATGTCAAGTGGGCAGTGGCTTGTAGGCAGCACATGATGGGAGACACCTTATAACTCCAGGAAAACCTTATCTTTGGGTAATTTCTTTCAATTTTCTAGGAGAGATGTACATTGGTGGGCAGGAACATTTCTACCTGGAAACTAACTGTACTCTGGCTGTGCCAAAGGGGGAAGATGGTGAGATGGAACTCTTTGTGTCAACCCAAAACCTAATGAAGACACAGGTACCACCTCATTGACCTGTTACCTAAAGGCATTTGTTTCTCCAGTTTCTGACTATATAAATGGTTGGTTTACAGTTGGTCCTATNATGGGCAGAGTGGTACAGATGTCAAACCCTGTGCTAAATGAGGCCTGTGTCTTGGTAACCTCATCTTGTGTCAGTCTTTTCCTGAATCTGGTGCTGTCTGCTGAAGCATTTTGTGCTTTCCTACCTCCGAGATGAAATGCTGGGCTCATTGGTTCCAATTGCAGCAAATCCAATTGCAGGACTAATAGGACCTGCAATGTAACAGAGTATTTGTACTGGTGCAATGGTTGCAGAAATGCAATGTGTTGGTATTTAGTTCTTAACACCAGCTCAGCTTCGTACACGTTCTGCTGTTCTGTTTTTCTTAAGGCGTTTGCTGCTAATGCATTGGGAGTCCCTTCAAATCGAATTGTGGTGCGAGTGAAAAGAATGGGAGGAGGATTTGGAGGAAAAGAGACAAGAAGTACTGTTTTGACAACTGCAGTGGCTGTTGCAGCCTTCAAGTAAGTTTGGGTGTGGGGAACAGGGCTGTACCTTTCGGACTGTCCCAGCCTGCCACTTTCTGGAACACTGTTTGCACTGGATTCTTCATGGCTTGTTACTGTAGAGCTTGTATAGCAAACCTGGGATTTTCCCTAGGAGGTGTCTAATGGGCTCTTGGCTGGTAGGAGGAATTGAACCTGCTCAGAGGGGCTAATCTTGTGCGGGAATGTCAGCTTTTAATAGGACAAGGGGAAAAACCCCTTAATCTGCTGTTCCTTTGTTCTCTGAAAACTCTTCTATTCAAATTCTCTGCCTTTCCCCTTCATCCCAAACCTTTTAAAAATACAGTATTAGCTATGCTTGTTTTGTATAATAGAGGTATGAGAACTCTTCCTTGCTCACGACTCAACTGCACAAGCCTTGCACTGCTGTTCCTTTGCTCTTCTGCAAACTCTTTGGATTTTTCCCTAGGAAGCGTAGCAGGCCACTGAACAGAAACCCCCTAAAAGCTCAGGGAATTAACCTAGACTGTAACCATTTGTGAAACATAGATTGGAAATGTGCTTCTGTTTTCTGGAGTTTTGATATCAGCTCAGCTTTACCTGTGCAAGTTTCTACGGTTGTGAGTGAACATGGCCTCTGAGGTTACATTTCTGTACTGCCCTAGTAGGTAAGGATACACCCTGCTAGCAATGATACCCGGATCTTGCAGCACAGCAGCAACTTTATAAAATACCTTTGGAAGAGAACAGCCAAAATTAAGATCCTGTACTTAAATCAGCTTTATTTTTTCTGTTCTGAGCAAACTACCTGCTTTCTCTCATCAGTACTACGTGTGCATTTTTTTCTTTCCTTTATCTCTGCCAGCCAAGACACTGTTTCATATCCCATAGGTTATTCAGTAACATCCCTAGATGTTTTTACAACCTGNTTTTTTTTTTCTTTTTACTCAGTCTTGCCATTTTCTTAAGAAGAAGGTATATAAACCAAGCCATTTACCCCTAAATCCCCATTGCCACTCTGGAAAGACAATGCTCATCAAAAAGAGGAGAGTCTTGTTCTGTAGGAACTGTATTGTGTGTTTCAGGCTTTGCCTGGTAAATGTGTCCTTTCAACAGAGCTGGTCGCCCAGTAAGGTGCATGCTGGATCGAGATGAGGACATGCTGATAAGTGGTGGGAGACATCCCTTCCTGGGGAGGTACAAGGTATGCATATGAAATTAATGCATGTTGTCTCAGTGGTGTCACCTGAAACATCAGAGTAGAAAGATACTGTGAAAAAATTGCTGCTCTGGTTGTTTCACTGATGATCTCCCCTGGTGCAAATGGATCAGGTCAGCAGAGTTCATAGCATTTTTCCTGTTAAAGTCCTGCAGAAGTTCTTTTGGTTTGGATGGTTCCCTTCTTGTGACCTCAGCATAAATACTTCCTTCTTCCTTGCCATTAAGACTTTGCCCCTGTCAACAATCACATCGCTTCAATGCTCCCCTATTTGTTTAGAGTTTTGTTAACTTCCTTTCTTCTTCAGTCCCCACCCAACTGCTTTTGATTTTCAAAGCAAAAACCTGTTAAGGAAGGTGTGGCTGTGACAAGCAGCCAGCACTTATTTTAGAAGAGCTCTCTGAAGCAAGATTAAGATACATACACGGACCCTTTACTGGGAAGCTTCCTTAGTTGCTGCTGGTGCTTGTCCTATGCTGCAGCAGAGGACAGCCAGCCTTTTGCCTGTATAAGCCTCATTCAGTTTTTGAAGAGAATTGATAAACAGAACATTTTGTAGAAAACCAGTTACTGAGGAAGACTCTCTTGACAGGTTGGTTTCATGAAGAATGGGAAAGTCAAGAGTCTGGAGGTGTCATACTACAGCAATGGGGGCAACTCTGTAGACCTCTCTTACGGTGTAAGTAAAATTTGCTGATGGCTAACTAGGTGGAAGACATTTCCCTGTGCAACCTTTTGCTCTGACTTCGGAGAGTTGTTGTCCACAGCGTTGCTTGCACATCCTGCTCTCTGACATGACTGAAAACAGACCTTGATGGGTTTTTGGAGCTTCTACAACTGTTCTCTGAGCCAACTGACTTGCTTTGGCATGTGCCACGTAATTCTTACTGACGCTGTAATAACTTGGATTAGACAAAACTCTCAAGTTAGCTTTGCGTTACAGAGGGCTGTGATGGGAAACTTCTTGTACAATGCAAGATGACTGATAGTTCCCCAGCTTTAGGGAAAGCTAGTTCCTTGGAACAGGAAATCCCCAAGTCAATAGGGTGATCAGGACAGAGTGCCTAAATCAACAAGCTTGTTAAGCTTGGCTATAGCTAACACTGGGTTAAGGACTAAGGATGAGAATGGGCCTGAATTCTGAGTTTGTCTCCAAGAGTTTTCTGTCCTGATGGGTCAAAACCTCCTTTTCTGTTGTATGAGTGACCAGCCCAATAGCCTAGTGTCAGTCACGTTTATTCTAGCTTCCTTTCTCTACTCCATTGAGTCTTTGATAATTTTTTACAAAAATGAATCCATCTCAGTAGGAGAGAACTGCAAGAGCTCTGCACCAGAGCCACATTCAGTGTTAGCAATGTGGTTAGGGCTGTGCTGAACAGAACGGCAGGCAAGTGTCTTTGCATAAATGAAGGGCCTGCTTGAGAGTTCATGAATGTGAATTGTCATTTTGATTGTGCCTGAATCAGGGGGCTAGAAAGTGGTCCATGTTGAAATAAGGTTGGGATGCACATAATCTCCTCTCTGTGCTGCTGCTGGAAAGTAATCCTAGGAACACAAGCCAGAAAGCAGCTCTGGCCCTTTCCCATTTTGGACAATTAATGGACAAAGATATCAAATTCTGTAGTTTAGATGTAGCTATTGAAAATCATAATTTCATATAGGTGCCCTCACTGCTGTATGCCAGCTGCTGAGTGACTTGGTGTCAGCAAGACTTATTTTACAGTAACAGATTACTCGGTATAATTAAAAGAAGATTCTGATTCTTCCAAGTGAGTAATGGTATTTAGTAGCAGTTTGGCTTAGCATGAGCCTGTGGCCAACAAGGACTTCAAAGCTTAATCTGTTCCAGGGTCATAAGTGTCAACAGATAAGTGCGCTTATTGTCCTGTCATTCAGAAGGATACTCCTTTATGCCCCATTGCAAATGGGAGGGGGTACTGGCTGCACCTCAGTGTTCGTCCAGCTATGTTGACTGAAGACTTGGAGGGCGCAAGAGAGAATTCTGGTTGTTGTAAATTAGTTTCAGAGTTTTCCAGCCTGGCTTTGGCAGCTAGTGGGAAGACTGATATGTGATTCATGTGAAATATATCCTTCACTTCACCAGGTTATGGATAGAGCCCTGTTCCATTTGGATAACTCCTACAACATCCCCAATGTCAGCAGCGTGGGTACTGTTTGCAAGACCAATTTGCCTTCCAACACAGCCTTCCGTGGCTTTGGAGGGCCCCAAGGAATGATGATTGCTGAGTGCTGGATGAGCGACATTGCTCAGAAATGTGGCCTGCCACCCGAGGAGGTAAAAATCCACTGACACATTTCAGGGTAGTGCTGCCTTTGAACAGGCTCTGAGAACTGGAGACAACCACAGAAAATCATTAAGCATACAAACTTTTGCTTCATTTTTTTTTTTCTAAGGCCTTAGCAGGATCTTGATCTTTTTGTATGACAGCCACATTACAGCATGGTTTGTTTTCTGCTTCATTAAATTCACTCAGTAGCCTCAGTTATGTAACACCTGCTTTAAGGATAGATATTCAAAAAAGTCCAAAGGCAATAGGTACCTTAATCTTAGTTGCTTTAGTTCCAGTCTCTCTTGAAAATTCCCAGCCTTAATGTCTTAGTCCCCATTTTCCCATAAATTCCCAAATTCTGTTCTGTAGATTGAGCAGAGGAGTAAAACTAGGAAGTCATCCGTTAAAAAGACCTAGTCTGAAGCATTAAACTTGGCATGTCCTTTTTATGTCTCTTTGGGAAGGTGCGAAAGCTCAATCTTTATAATGAAGGAGACCTGACTCACTTTAACCAAAAGCTGGAGGGATTTACTCTACGAAGATGCTGGGATGAATGCTTGTCAAGCTCTAGCTATCATGCCAGGAAGAAACTAATTGAAGAATTCAACAAGTAGGTGTTCTGGAGATGTCTTTTTGCCAGGTATACCTGTTGCGTCCTAGCTTCTGAAGTTCTCTTAGCAACTTGAGCTATGTGAAGTCAGACCACGTATTTGTAGAGTGATTTCTAACAATTTTCTCTTTTTGAAATTCCTTCGGGCTCACTGTGGAAAGAAACTTCTATCAGTGACCTAGTAGCTTAGATAAAGCAGGACTCACACCTAGTGTGACGTGATTTTGTTAGGGGAGGTGGGTCTGTTGAGTCTAGCTAGACTTCTGAGATGGCAATTTGTGTAGGCTTTCCACTGCCTTACAGTCATTTTTAGTTGGTTTGTATTTATAGCTGAGTAATTAGTAGTCCAGACAATTGCTTCTATAATGCCTGGGGGAGCATCTTCATTTTGGCTTTCTTCTTATTGAGACCCATAAACAAAGCTAATCTGTCATAAAAATTACTGATTAACTCAGCCTATATTGTATTCAGGTATTTAATTTTTGCTTTGGTACACGAGCTGTTGGAGGGAAGCATGGCATTGAGTTGTGATGAAAGCCTTGTGAGTGTATGAATGCTTTTTCCTTGCAGGCAGAATCGCTGGAAAAAGAGAGGGATGTGCATTATTCCTACCAAATTTGGCATCAGTTTCACTATCCCATTTCTGAACCAGGTCTGTAAATGTCATTTTTTTTTTTCAGTAGAGAGGACAGATTTATGCTGCCTTCCCCAGTCCCTCTGCCCTGTGTACCAAACTAGAGCTTTTCAGAGAAAGGAGCAAATGGGTTAAGAAAGAGCACACCACATTTTTCAAACCAAAATGAGCAGCACAACCATTGCCAGTTAATACAGTCCAAAAGACACCACAACGCAGCTATGTCTTCTGTAGTAACTACAATCTGCCAGGTACTTCACTGGTTCATCTATGCTGACTCTTGGATTAATGTTCCCTTTTATAGGCTGGAGCTCTGGTCCATGTGTATACAGATGGCTCTGTGTTGCTTACACACGGTGGGACTGAGATGGGTCAAGGACTTCACACCAAAATGATCCAGGTAATAATGAATTTGAACCTAACAGAATGAGACTTCTTTTCAGGAAAATTACACTCACTGTGAAGTATTGCCTCAGACAGCTTGACACTTCCTCTGTGTGCATGCATAGGGTAACAGCTCATGACCACTTCCTCTGAATTGTTTCAGCAGCAGCGCTAGATTTCCAGAGTATTGTTACAATTCAGTATTAGAATTAGAATCTTCAACATCCTGACTCTTATTATGTAGATAACGCAGGTTACTGCTTACAGTCTAGACTCTCTGGGATTTTCTTTTCATCTCATAAAACTACAGTTTACATATATTTTGTACAAAAATTAGTGATATTGCAAGCATTTATCTGCATATGCTAATGTATTTCTAGTTAAAAAGGCCTAAGGGAACAACATTACTTTGACAGGGAAGTGAAAGGGAAGTCTAATAGGGCTCTTTATCCTATGATTCTTACAGTTGTTGAGAGAAGAATTTAGTCCCACAGTAGTGAAATTAATGCCTGTCATTGTGGCAAAAGTGTATGTGTACGTGCTTGCACACATTCAGTCTATGAAGGGCAAATTTAACAATGTTCTGGATATCTGTCAGTCAGCAAATCAACTGAGTCTTCAAGAAAAATGAAATTTAGGATGGGAGAGGGTAGAGGTTGCAGTGTGGATCCTAGCAGGGTAAGGAATGCATGATTATGCTCATGTATAAGAGCAGCTGCTTACCAATTGTTTACCTTTGCTCTGCAGGTTGCTAGCAGGTCACTGGGAGTCCCCACCTCCAAAATTTACATCAGTGAGACCAGCACAAACACTGTCCCAAACACCTCCCCAACAGCTGCATCTGTCAGTGCAGACATCAATGGAATGGCCATCCACGTATGGAAACTGAGTAACTTAAACTAGTGGGTTATAAGCTGGGACTCCAGAACATGAAAAGTTGATGTATATTTATCTATTGCTCAAGGAAAATGTAACCATCAAAAGAAAACTCCAGGTGAAGGATACCACCCCATAACTTCTTTACCTGCTGTAACTACCAGCAGTGTTAGATGATGAATGACTGTATTTTTTCCACGTTGTTCAAAACTGTCCTTCAGTCCCTTTGTAGTTCTGAAATGGAATGTTTATGATTACTCAGAATGAACAGAACAAAGCATCTATTTAAATAGTTAACTTCTTAGTAACGAATCTGATCTTCTCTATAACAAATATATTGTACTGCAGATATTAATGGCAGATGGTTTGTGGACTGTGCTCCAGAGCCAAAGACCTCTAAGTGTTGACCCACTCAGGGCAAACATCCTTGTGTAGCAATGGTGTGGTCATGACTGTGCCTGGCATGGTGGAGTTAGCAGTGCATATATTTGCAGAGTATGGGACTTTTCCATTGAAAAGAGGAATTTATTATTGGTCATTTTTTAGGTTCAAAAAGTGGGAAGTGTAACCTGTGAAATAAAAACATCAGGCTGTTTTTAATCTCTGCACAGCTTGTTTGCCTACACTGGAATTTTGGCAAGAATATATTTTTTTCAGTGTTCTGGGGTCATCTTTCTAGATATGCTGAAGTGTCACGCTCTGACTCGGTACAGATAAAGTTACTGTACAAATGGGTGGACTTGTGATATTTTGTGTCATGGTCTGGAAAGTTCTGTGCTGTATTTGGGATTCCCTTCTGTTATCAGCACAACCAATCGGCTTTAAAATGCTTTTCTGTGAACATTTCTTCCTATATAGCAAGACATCTATTAGTGAACTTTGTTGCTTTTTATGATACGCCAGAGTCCTAAAGGCAATATTGATTTAAACAGAAGGCTCTTTGAAACTCTTATATGGCTCTCAAAACCATAAGCTGACTTTTTAAATCTTAAAATATTCCTTCTTTCTCTTTGTTCCTAGAATGCATGTCAGACTATCTTAAAAAGACTTGAACCCATCAAACAGTCTAATCCCAAAGGATCCTGGGAAGACTGGGTAAGATCTTTGTATATGTTATGAGACAGATGGGCAGTCAGAGATTGTTTTAATTGGCAAACCCTGTATGCAGGTATAACTTCTAAGCTTCCTGCATCTTGCTAGCAAAGATATGAGCAAAGACAGTGAAAAAGAGAGCTGGCAAGGGAGGTCACCAAAGCTTGCAAGAGGTCATCCCAAAAGATCAGTTATGACTTTAATACTGAGATTTCTCCAGATCCTGGGGCCTGCCTGTGACAAATTTGACCAAATAAGAGTCGAGTGGTTACGTATATCTTTCTAGTCAGGCTACAGTCTTGGACAGGAAGAAACCTGATTTGTAGTGAAGGGATTCTGTGACAAAGACGACTCTCTGATGAGCTGCCATCCACCTCCTGTAGTGGTCCTCAGATGCAATATCTCTGTACCCTCAATAATAAGAGATTGGTGTGCTGTAAGGATCTCGGGCTGTTTTCAGATCCAAGCTCTTCTCTTCATGGGAGGAACTTTGTGATTTGGAAGTCAGGCTAGGATTTCCCCTGGCCTCACTCAAGATGACTGTCAGTTTAACCTTTGCCTCTGGGGTTGAAAGTCTAACCTGTAGCTGAAAGCTGAACAAACAACAGCAAGTCTTATCCCTCTGCCAGTGGGCAAGTTCTGCCCTTGGTAGCTGCTGATGGGGAAACAGCTGCATCATGATGTTTCTCTTGGCACTGCTGGTTCTGGGTAGCATGACAGCTGTCTGTCACTGTATGCCTTATATCTGTGCTCTCCTGGGAATGTGTTTGGGGTAGCTATTTTGCAGGGGCTGGTTGGACAATTACTGTTTTCAAACTCTTGTTCACTTTGCCAGATTAAAGCTGCCTATGAGAACTGCATTAGCTTGTCGGCCACGGGGTTTTATAGGTGAGTGAATATTCACACTGCAGAGGCACAGCTCTTACTTGATTGCATGTATTTCATCCAGGGAAATTCTGGGAGGATTTACAGCCTCTATCCCCCTGTCACTGCTCTAGTTTAAGGCTTCATACCCTTTCTTACATAGCAATGTTAAGCTGAGGTTAACACTCTCCTGGCTGGGGAGAATCAGTTCCTGATGGAGCACAGCTCTTGGGGCCAAGTTCAGATCTTGTGTAAATCTTAAGTAGATCTAACTTGGCTCTAGCTGACCTAAGTATGAGAAGGCATAAATCATAGAATCATAGAATGGTTTGGGTTGGAAAGGACCTTAAAGATCATCCAGTTCCAACCCCCCTGCCATGGGCAGGGACACCTTCCACTAGCCCAGGTTGCTCAAAGCCTCATCCCGCCTGGCCTTGAACACCTCCAGGGATGCGGCATCCACAGCTTCTCTGGGCAACCTGTTCCAGCGTCTCACCACCCTCATGGTGAAAAATTTCTTCCTGTGTCAGCCTCGTGACTTAGTGTTGCACTAGAACTGCCATGCAGGGAAAAAGCGGGCAGGGGTTCTCCTTGAGGACAAAGCTACTTACAGCAATTGACTGGGGTGGTATCCTATCTGTTTTGGCATGAGCAGATATCAGTGTTTTCAGTTTCATTCTCCCACTTTAAACTCTTGCTGGTTTCTGTGCCGTTCTGAAATGAGGCACTTTTCTTAGTCAGCTTTACTGCTGGAGGAAAACAGCAATATCCATCATCTTTGAGGCAGAGGGTTTGACATAAACTAAACACAGTGTTGAGAAGAACTTATTTAGGACTAAAATATAACATGAGCTCATTTCTGTTGCATCTCTGAAATGTGTTTTTTCTCTTAACCAAGAAGTGACTGGCAGTATTTTAATAAAACCAGTTTCCAGATAAAGTATAAGTAGCCAGAGACAAAGTTTTCCATGAACTATGCTTAAAATCAGTTCTGTGCTTAATCCAGCTGGTTCAACTTGATTATGCTCTGCAATTTAATGATCTCCAAGAAATGTTCAACTGCACTCTAAAAGCAAAAGGTTTGCTACTGGATCGGTGGGAATGAGTTCATAATAGTCATCACAAGCCCTGAGACTGATGGGGAAATAAAGATGACTAAAATAGTTTGATAGTTTGTCAGGTTTTGGAATACAGAGCAGCTCTGGCAGATTTCTATTTATAGTTGTTTACACTTTTCATTTCTGCATGGGTTTGAGGGAAGGGATGAAACAAAAGTGAATAAGGATTTTTATAAGTTGCAATGTGTTTGTATTCACTTTGACTGTTCGTGGAATGAAATGTGCTTTTGTTTTCTTTTGTATCAAGAATTCCTGACCTTGGCTATGACTTTGAAAAGAATGAAGGGAAACCCTTCTGCTACTTCAGTTACGGCGTTGCTTGCTCCGAGGTCGAGATAGATTGTCTGACGGGTGACCATAAGGTGAGAGGTTCAGCAGTGAACTAGCCCTCTGTATTTAGGTGAAGGAAACATTCACAGGGAGTTAGTACAAATACTGGGTGTCAGCCTGTTCTTAGCTTTGCCATTGGTCTGCTGTGACCTTCAGTAAATTTCTTAACTCTTCTGTTCCACGGTGCAACAATCTGTAAAGTATAATAAAATGATAATTATCTACCCTGAGGGGATATTAGGAGCTTAATGAATGATTGCAAAAGTTATTGGATTTGTTTAAGTAAGAGAGAGCAGCACTGTGTTAGCACAAAAGGACAGAAACACACCAGAATTGAGTTAATTATTAAAAATAGTGCTGAAGACACTTGGAAAGAAAGAAAAAAATAAATTCTTCAGAATCTGACCTAGTTGGTTATGCTCAGGTACAGAGCACAGATGCTAACAGCTTGGAACTAATATAAATGGGTCCATTGGATCTCTGGGGAAAACTTTGATTTACTTGAGGGACGAAGTCAGATTAAAAGTCAGCATAAACAGTTGAGCTGGAGTAGATTGTTGACCCCTGGCCAAGTATTGCATGCAGTACCCCTCCTCCTACGGGACCATGGTGTACCAGTTTCAACATTCTGTGCTGATTTATTCTTTATTTCTGCCTTTCAGAACATTCGCACAGATATCGTTATGGATGTTGGTACCAGTCTGAACCCAGCCATAGATATAGGACAGGTAAGTGAAACAGTGTTGCTATTTCTGCCACATCAAAGCCATCATACTACTCTCAGACTTTTCTAGATGAACCATTATCCCTCTCCAGGTTGTGCCTTTGCAAACAGAGCATTTTAAACTTGGGTTTCCAGTGAGGCATTTTAGCTATGAAAATGAGTTTGACCTACACTTCGCTATGCAATAGGCACAGAATTACGTAGGGAAATATCCTGTTGGGTTTTGGGTTTGTTTTTTTTTTTGCCTTAAATATTAAGACTACAAGATATTCTCTAGTTACCACCACATTGATGCTTTTCAGCATCTGTCTTGCCTGAGGAACAAATCCAGATAATACTAATATGCTGAAATAACTTCATCCCAGGTTTAGTTTCTACAATGTGGCATGTGAGACTAAATCTCACACCTGATTTTAGTACTCCTATCTATCAATATTGGGTACCATTTAATTCAGTGAAAATTCTTCTGTGAATAAAGAGAGTGGTAGATTGCCTTCCAGCTGCTACTGTGTAGGGATCTCAGTAGGAGGCTGGACTAGCCACTTAGCTTGCAACTTCTTTGGGCAGGGACAAGCTTACTTCCATATTTTGTGCAGTAATAATGACGATACCTCCCGGAAAATAAAGGTAATAAACACAGAGCTTCTTGATCTACCAAGAGATGAATTGTTAGATGCTTGCACATGCCCATCTAGCCATCTTAGCTCCCTTGCTAACTGTGGATGTTGATAAAGTGTAACTCCAGTGGAACCTGCTGCAGGATTTGAGGTTTATAGGTAAACACAAGTTGCAGGCCTCTGCTATAGTTAAAATGAAATCTCTTTGACATTTTTTCTGAAAGATACTTTTTTTGGAAATGGCCAAGGGGAGAGGGAACTCTTCTCTCTTTGCAGCCTGTCAGTTTGGATCTGTGAGTAAAAGGATGGGCTGTACGGAACCTATAAGAGATCTCGGTTTCCCGTGTCCTTCCATGAAGAGCTGCAGAGGATCTGGGGGCACAGGAGAGAAAGGATGTTGTGTGACTGCAGGAACACAAGTACACAGAAATGAGTTAACGAATGTTTGTGCCAAATTTTTAGACTGGTC
This sequence comes from Syrrhaptes paradoxus, assembly GCA_013400615.1. Lineage (NCBI taxonomy): Eukaryota > Metazoa > Chordata > Aves > Pterocliformes > Pteroclidae > Syrrhaptes > Syrrhaptes paradoxus. The sequence continues at coordinate 17,443 of VZTO01016691.1, read as the reverse complement.
TGCCTGTCAGATCTTCCTGTGAGCACAGAGAGTAGAGCTTCTTCATGGAGGGTTGTTCAAGCATATCCTCCTCTCATAGCTGCTCCCCTTCTTTTTTAAATTTTTTTTTCTCCTAAAATTTACAGTGAAAAATTATGCAAAAAAAATAGCTTGTGTTCAGATGTGTTGTCTTCAGTCCTTTTAATCTTCTTGTTCTTTGAATTGTCAGCAAGTACCACTCATTGTGTTAATCTGTCTGTGAAGGAATCAATACTTGGGCATTGATTTTTTTTTTTAATTTTTTTTTTTCTTGCTTCGTCAGAAAACTCCTGTCCTGTGTTTACACTATATCTATTTGCGTATATTTGCAAATTGCTTCACCTGCCAGGGAAATGCAGCCACATCTGTACGGGAACACAGGAATTGTGCAAGGTGCCAAGCTGTACTCAGCAGAAGGGACAAGGGTTTAGAAATTAAAAGTGTGAAATTCCTCAGGAGGGGAGGGCTGAAAACTGCAGCTTGTTCTTGTGCAGGGAAGAAAAACAACAAAAAGAATGTAACCTTGTTTGGATGTGTTTGTAGATAGAAGGAGCATTTGTCCAAGGCCTTGGACTCTTCACCATGGAAGAGCTGCGCTATTCTCCTGAAGGAAACTTGTACACTCGAGGGCCTGGAATGTACAAGATCCCAGCATTTGGAGACATCCCCACAGAATTCTATGTGTCTCTTCTCCGTGACTGTCCAAACAGCAAGGCGGTTTATTCATCCAAGGTATACCTGTGAGATCTGTGGGCCTCTTACTGCTCTATAATTCTGTGAAGCTGTGTGTGGTAATGATGCACACATCTAAATAGTTAATCTTGTTATGCTGGTAGATAAAATTTCCAGCAGTGTCATTTCCCCAGATTTGATATAACAAGGTCTTTTGTCTGAGTTCTCATGTTTTGCTTTCTTCACTGTCTCACAGTGCTCATGTCACCCCTAAAGGTCTGTTATCAATCCACATGTCCTTCAGCTGTTTCCACTGCAGTCAGTGCTGTTCTCTGCAGTTAATGAGAGCTGCACAGAGCAGGGCTGGATGTACAGCATCAATGAATTTGCTTTACTTATGGTTCAACGGAGCATTTAGAGAGGACACCCAGCATCCTTATCTGTATATGCCTGGCCTGGCTCCTTACTGTTTCCTTTGTCCCCTTCATCCATCCACAGGAACTTCTTTATCAGTGAGGAGAACTATTTGAGTGATTAGCGCTGATGACAGAATGAAGAAAAAAGGGGCTGGCAGGGACCTCAGTACTAGATAACACTTGTGTAATCCCTGAGGTAGGCATTCCTGCTGCTTTGCAAGGACCTCCAGTGACAGAACATCATGCTTGCTGCCCAGACAACTCAACTCACCACTGCCTTATCTGAATTCCCTTTGCTGCAGTATTAGCACTACCCAAAATGTTGTGGGAATGGGTTAGTCCCTTTTTCCTTTATAACAACCTTGCTGTGCTAGGAAGCTTGTTTTCCTACTATCTCTTCTTTAAGTGGTCCAGGGGTTGTTTTAGCTCAGTCTTTCCTCCTGGTAGACTGGAGGCTGTTTTAGGTTAGTTTTTCCTCACTGACCACATTTGGTAGACTGAAGTTCACATCTGGAAAGCGAGATGCTATTTTGGCTTGTCCTTCCCCTTCTGATCACATCTGTGAGACTGAGAAGTTACAAGAATGAGGAATGAGAACAGTTCCTGATTGTCACATAGGGCTTGCTCATCTTTCTGTTAGCCTTGTTAGTCTTTCCAGGGCCAGGACTGTTTTGGGCTGCAGCCTCACTTGCTTTTGTTCTCCATAGGCTGTGGGAGAGCCACCTCTGTTCCTGTCTGCGTCAGTGTTTTATGCCATTAAAGATGCCATCTACTCAGCAAGGAGGGACTCTGGCCTGACGGAACTGTTCAGGCTGGACAGCCCTGCTACCCCAGAGAGGATCCGCAATGCTTGTGTGGACACCTTCACCAAAATGGTAACAGCTTCTGGTTTCACAGTCTGCTCCCTAGCCAGGCTACACCACGTGGAGTGTGAGTGCTGGTCACAGTGGCTCAGGTCTGTGGTTAGGGCAGGATGGGAAGGCTGTGGCCCCACTTAACCAGCTGGGTTTTATTTCATGAGTATTATCCTTCATTTAACATGCCACCAAATGAGAGACAGGTTCACAGACCAGCATTGCTAGGGCTCCCATTGCAGGAGCGGCTGCCATACAGCATCCATAATGAAGCTGCAGCTCATCCCTCCATCCTCCGGGTGCTGTCTGTAGCACAAAGGCACTGATGATTTGTACTGATACTCCTGACTCATCTCTTAGGGGATCACCACCACTAACACATCTTGCAGGTCCACTCTGATTTAGTGGAGTGTCTCGCGGAGAGAGAGAGAGAAGAAAATGTTACTGAAAATGCTCGCTTCTGATGACTGCTATGACCACAGAAGTCTCCTTAGAGACTGTGGGCATGATCTGAAAGAGTGCAGGATTTAACCCTGTCACTGTTTCTTCATGGACTTCTCTGTCATGGTGTTGTGACAGGGCTGCATAGAAGTGGGTCCCTGTAGAGAGTCCTGCTGATTCCCCTGCCTCAGAAAACACTGGTGTCTGTCCCTGTGGATATCCTCAAGGCTTTCGTCAGCTTGAACCCCACAGTGGTTAAGTGCAAAGCCTGGATATCTCGGTTCTTCTCACCTAACACCTGCATCACTCTGGGGAGGAGGACTGAGAAATAACTTTGAGAACTTGCACAAACTGTTGACCATCAGCCCTTCAGGCAGAGCCTCTAACAGAAATGCCATGAGAGAAACATCTGTGTTTTGAAAGACTGGGATATGAGCTCAGGTCTCCAATCGTACAAAGTCACCTGCCTCAAAGAGAGCATGGTGGGGCATGCCAGACCCAGGCTAGGACCCTTATTTGTTGCTGCTGTTGCTAACTTACTTTTTTTCCTCTCTTTACAGTGCCCTTCTGCTGAGCCAGGGACCTTTAAGCCATGGTCTGTGCATGTATAAAAGGGAAGTTTGAGGAGAGAACTCTCCTCATGGAACTGAGCTTACACCAGAGGGACCACAAGGCAGTAGGACTATCATTGAAAAAACCCAACAAAACAAACAGATCTGTGTTCATGTGGCTCATCCACTGATTCATGGAGCTTTCGCATTTAGTTGTCCAATCACTGTTTTCTCTAGGAGAAGGAATTGCTGCCAGATTATAGCTGTGCTGTAAATTCAAATGAAGAGTAAGTGGAAGATGATGCTATTCAGGTGTAATTAAAAAATCTTACAGATTTCATTTATAATTGCTACAAGGATGGGAGATGTGCTTATTACCAGCCAATGTGAAATGTCAGGGTGGTTGTTTTTTTTTTTTACTGAGGGAAAAGATTGATCACCTTCTGATGGTATGCCAAGAAGGACTTAAATGCATTGAACAGAGGACAAACAGTCCTCTGGCTGAGATAGGGGAAGGCATGAGAGGCACTGAGGGCTGGACCCTGCTGTGTCCCCTCTGCAAACAAAGCCAGATATGCACTAGAGGAAGATGAGGAGGAGTTTTGATGTCAAGCTAATGATGATGGTCTTATCTATGTAACAAAAGTGATTCAGAGGAAAACACTAAAATGTGACCATAGTTGATTTATCCAAAGTTAAATGAGGTTTGTGTCTACCAGGGCTTCAGTTAATTTTTAGCTCATGCACTACCTTGTCTTCTCTGATTAAAGACACAAACTAGAGATACCAAAAGGACTTCCAGCAAGCTGTTGATTCATTTGACATGCTCAGCCTTCTTCCCCCTGTACCTCCACATCTTTCCTCTATCTTTTAAATAGGAGAGGATATCTGAGAAAAGGACCTTTGGAGTAAGGGACAAAGTTGCTCATCATTGTTCTCAAGGCAATTTATACCAGCTGGGGTTGAGGTAGCTTTGGGTGTTCTCTAGGGTCAATCCCCTGCTGTCATGCTATGGCCTAGCCTTCTTCTCAAGACAGCTCTGAGTTTTGGTGAATGTAAGAGAATCGGTGTGTTTTGCTACAGGGTCTGCTTGTCTGAAAAATGTGCTGACTGTGTCATGACCTCATGCTTTTGGGGTTGAATGCATTTTTCATGTTGGATTTAATGTTGGACATCCCTCTTCACAGGTTTTGTCAGTGTCAGATTTAAGACTGTAGCATCACGTTATCTCTAGATGATGTCAGCCATGCACTGTACCTGCTCACCATGTACAAAATTTATCCATTTATGTGGGGCACAGCTTTATGAAAATGTCCTATTTCTATTTTTGCACTCCGAGAACCATCAAAAAATATGGGGCAAGAGCATGCGACTCTTGCTTTATATACAATTTTGCTCACTTACATCCTCCTTAAAATTGCCCTCCATCTTAGGATTTAACAATGTATGCACAGTTTGAAATATTTTTTGAAGCACTCCAGGGCATATAGTTTGGAAATGTGTAGATTTATTTCTCAGCATTAAATATTATAGTTCTATCATCTGGAAAAAGGGCATTTGTATGTGTGAGTTGCAGAAAATATTTTGTGCCTGCTGGGCTTTCTGTGTAATTGTGTTAGTTAATTGAAATATGGTATTGGTGTTTCTTAAGCTCTGAGGTACTGGGCAAGAATATATTTTTGTTTTCTCCTAAAAGCTGGTAATATGCAAAAACCTCTTGAAGAAGAAAAATGTGATAATTTGTGTGCAAGAACAGCTATCGGAGCCTATGTATCCCTGTTCTTGAATGTCCAGGAAGGGATACAAAATATAAAGTCTGTAAGGTAGATCCGTATCAGCACTGTTTCTGTGGCATTGGACCTCATGGGATTGCTGGACACGCTCATTGAAACCAGGCCAAGAAGAAGCACAAAGGGAGCTTAATGTGTGTTAATACAGAACATGGGGGGCTACAGGCAAGTGTGATGTCGAGGAGCTTCCAGCATTGTCTTGGGGGAAAGCCACCAGTATCCTGTGAGAGTCCTGGGACATGACGGGATGTCCCTAACAGGATGAATAAATGCCCTTTATCCCCCATGGTTAGGGTTACAAAGTCACTACAGAAACTGGTTTTGAGGGTGTAGGAAAACGAGACGCTTGGAGACTAACAGGAATTTACAGAGACATCAGCATAATACCTGGCCAGGCTGTGGTGGGACAGGGACCCTGAGGAACACAAAGCTGAGATTTTCGTTTCACCTCTCGGTGTCTTAACATTTCATACGTTGCTTTCCCACGGAACTAAGTGCCGGAAGGACCAGGACCCATTGTGGGGGGCTGGCAGGAAGAGATAATACGGCTATAGTGGAGCCTGACTTCAAATGTGCCCTGCACGACAAAGCTGTCCAGGAGCAGCTCTCCTGCTGTGAGGGCACAGTGCTGACCTCTGCGACGTGCTGCGTCGGGTCTCTTCCCGCACATCTCGCTGCATGGGAGCTCAGCTTGCCATCACTGAAGAGAAAGCTACTTAGGAAGAGAAAAAGGTTCTTTTCCTAGTACTTTTCAGTGACATGCAGCACGGATGTATGACTCTAGTGTTATCTATAATTGGAGATCTGCTGCTTCTCTCCTTCCAGAGCTGGATCCTCAGAAGAGGAACTGCGCCATCTTGCTGGACTGCAAAGTATTACGCACAATATCGACACTTGGGCAATAATTGTAGGTGGATAGCGTGTGGGAGGGTGGAAGGATGCCTTCTGATGTCTTAAGGCTGTTAATCGCATGTCCCTCGATGAGAGAGGGAGGCCAAGTTTTCAGTCATTGTTTTAGGTCACTTCTAATCACCATCTTTCACTATTGTTCTTTAATGAGCATTGTCAAATCAGTGTCTTTGTCACATGAATGTATGCAGAATTCTCTGTGAATGTCACAACATTGCAAAATAAAGCTAAAAAATATTCTGGAAACGAGCATGCTATGGTAAAAGTCTGTCATGATTTGAAAGCTGCACAACTTTGGCTCATCCTCAGTGTCTTTAGCCTGCTCCAGACTGCCACATCTTTGTCTCGTGGCTAGTGGGTAGAGCTGAAAGCTGGCCTTGGCCCATTTGAGTCAGCCCTGTAAAGGCAGGAACCTCGCTCCAAACTTGCAAATGGAGCAAACATCATGTTGCTTCCCTGGGGCCCTCTTGAGCTTCAACATGCAGGAGATGTAATAAAACAGGAACAGCTCACACAGATAAGACCAAATGATGAGCCAGGTCAGGCCTGGCCTTCCCTGAGCATGGAAGGATTGGGAACATCACCAGTGGTTCCCCGGAGGGTCTGTCACCTGCTCATGCAGAGTGGACAGATGCCAGGTGAGGTGCTCCCTTGGGAGTGCTGCTTGTATTATTCGCAGAGGGAGATTTGTCATGAAGAAGCCATTGCAAAAAGCTCTCCAAAACAGTCCCTCCAGCCGAGGTGTTTCTACCATGTCTCTGGGGTGCTGAGAAGGTCTGACAGCAAACTCCTAGAAAATGGGAAAGCAGAAAGGTCCCAGTGGTAGAAATGAGACAGCTGCTTTTTCTGTTGGAGGGACAGCTCGCTGAACATCTGCTCCGATAGCCAGCTGTAGGTCCAGCGCACCTGAGTGTCGGTGAATTCGGGGAGGAGGCTGTCAGTGGACAGCCCAGCCTGTCGCAGGAGGTGCCCCAGCTCCTGCCTGAGGAAGCCGAACATCACCACGTAGTCGTATCGGATGAGACAGGGCTGGCAGAGGCTGACAAGCGGTTTCCAAGTCCCACCGGCGTTCTCCTGTCCACTGTCTAAAACGTCCTGAACAAAGCTGCTGAAGGAAGTGCTGCTGCCCGTGCCTTGCATGAAGGCGGAGATCAGCCTCTGGAAAGGGTCTCTGACAAACAGGACTTTGGTGTAAGACCCCAGCATGGTCTCTATCGCTGTCAGGTTGAACGCGCTCAGCTCTGTCTCCAGAGTGTGCCACTGAGGGTGGGGAAGCAGCACTGGGAGTGTCATGTTTTCCTGCTCCTCCAACTTCTCCAGAAGCTGCAGCCATCCCTCCATCCCTATTGAGGGCACTTGGCAGTAGAGGAGGTTCAGCTTGGTGCTCACCTTCAGACTTGAGAGCAGGTGGGCCCTCTCCTCCCGGCTCCTTGGAAGCGCCGTGACTTCACTGGATTGGCTGCAGAAAGCTCTCAGTCTCTTCTTCCTGAGCTGCTGAACGTGAAGGAAGGTGTCCAGCGTCAAAGTGAAGTCCTCCTCCGCCTTGGGGGCCAGGTCACCTGGAAAACACCATTTGAAGATGGGGTGAGGAAAGCCTATAGCAGACCTCTGCCATGAGCCAACCTTTCAGCGCAGGGTGCTGTGTCAGGATCTTTGCCAGTTATTCCAGTGTGGAATGGATATAGCATGAATGAAGGAGATGGGTAGGAGACAGGAGCTCAGCTCTGCCTGGCAAAGAGCTTGTTTTCCCCAAACCACTGTGTCTGAGCACTGATCTTGACTGTAGCTTTGTGCCACGGACCTTGTTCTCTGACAAATCATTATTTTTGCTTTTAACTCCTCACTTTCGACTGAGCTTAACAGAGGTGAGTTTACCAAAAAGAGTCAGAAATATCCTGAGAGAGCAAGGAGCGGTAAATTGGTTTGTAGCTACAAATACACAACTCCAGGCAAACCCTTTTGTATCTGTTAATTGGTTAACATCAGCTATCAAATATATGTGAAAGCAAGAGATTATTCTGAATGGCTTGGGGTGATTTAGGAATCCAAATGATGTAACTTCTTGAATCACTTCCATATGTAAATTTTTTCTCCTGTAGATAAAAAGGCAAAAGCAAATAAAAAGCAAAAAGCAAACAGAAGCGAGAAGACAACAAAGCAAATAAAAAGACTCTATAGCAGTTAGTTTAATTTCTCAAATTTCAGCTTTGCTTCTTACTCTTTATCTTCTTATTTTTGAGGTGAAGAGGCCATAGAGGTTTGAATGCAGAGGGTGAATGCCTGCCTTGCTTTTTTTAAAAATGTTTTAAAATTTTTTTTAGCAGCAGCACATGCCTCCCTCATCTGCTCAGTGAAGGCATTTGGCAGCCCTGCGGAGACAGTTTGATGGTTTCTCCCAGGTCCTTGGGAAGTTAAATATTTCCCACTGGTGTGGAGAGGCTGTTGCACAGGGAAGAGAAGCACAGCTGAAATTAGGGAAAGGACGCTGGGAACGCAAGAAGAAATGCAGTGGTGCCTGAAGCTATCCTGGGCTGCCTTCAACTCACCCAGCCCCAGACCAACAATGTCTGCAAAATCTAGTTCTGACTTTGCCCTGAGTTGACTGGGACTGGAGGGGAGGGATGCATTTTTTAGGCAAGAGAGGCAATAATCACTGGTTTCCCTGCCCTTCCTACCTCCCTGACAACTTTTCACCCTTCCCAGACAAAATTTTGGGAGTTACCCCCAGCTGTCTGATACCTGTCACCACACCTGAGACCAATGACCTCTCTAAGGACACAGAGCTGCAGGGCTGCACAGCAAGAGCTTTCTCCTCAGATTATCAAGCCTCTGGTGCTGTGCGAACAGCATTTTTCATGTCGCGAATATTTGACTACCCAGAAACTTCAAAAAAACTCCAGGTCATTTTCTCCACAGCACAGAAATGCTGCTAGCCCTGCAGAACCGCCACGGTGCCCAGGTGTTACCTCCTCGGCCGGTGGCCGGGCTCCAGAGAAGCAGCCTCCAGCTCAGCAAGGTGGCGATGCCCAGGGTGCCCAAGATGACGAGACGGGGAAGGAACCGCATTTCTCGGGTGCCACCACGGCGCTGGGAGCTGAATGCTGTGCCGGAGAGCAGGTGAGGACCTGGATGAAGGGTGTCTGGGAGCCTCCTCTGTTTATTTAAGAGGAAACACACCCAGAGCTGGGTTAAAGTACGGTTTGGGCAGTAACTCTGCAAGAGGCAGGGAAATGGCTGCAGGCACAAAAGATGCCTCCTGCCCTACATGAGATTTTTGAGACAGAATGCACCTTTTTATTCGATATCTGCCTTCTTGCCCTCACGTCATGTGGCAGGTCTGTTATGAGCTAGGGACTAGAAGAGCTGAACTTCTGCCTTTGCTATTTTGGCTGGGGGCTGCTTGAAATTTGTGTCTTCTGCTTTTTTTTTGTGAGAGCAGACGGAGACGCTGAGCAGAACAGAGGCCCTGTTATACCAAAAAGGAGGTGCATGCGCATGCAGGCACGCACGTGGGCTGCTCTTCCCTGGTGAGTGTGACGACTGTAAAGACAAAGGCAAAGGGGGCTGCAGCAGCCTGGGGAGCGCGAGCTGCTTCTGTCCAGCCCCATGGTTTTGTCAGGGCTACGAAGACTTCAAAATCCAGGAGTAATTATTTACAAATCACTTTTTTGCAGCAAGAGTTGCTCCCTGCTGCCAGCAGCATCTCTCCAGCAGCTGGGCCATGGGCTGGCTGAAGGACCCTGCAGCCATGAGGGGCCACAGTGGCCAAAGGGGACAGGATTGCTGCCTTGAAGCTAGAGAGGAGCGAGTGGACGTTCAGGGCACACAGATCTGGGCAGGGTCCCGGGCTGGGCGGTACCCAGCTGGCGTGGGTGCAGGGCAGCGTTGCGTGGGGGCATACCGGTGAAGCAACCCAGTGTGTTGGAAACCCACCTCCTAGGAGGAAGAGGTCTTGATGGAGGTGTGTCTTGCGACAAGGGTGGATTTGCTCTCGTTTGGAAAGATGTTCCCACTAGAGGGTGCTCCCTGCCTGTCTCTGGCTGCAATGGAGTCGGTCTGTATGTAGTGATTCCGTGCTGCAGCTTAAAGAAACAACTTCACAGCCGTCACAGCCACATTTGCAAATTTTCAAGCCTGCTGGCTCTCCCTCGAGCCTTGGGAAAGCTGGTGGGACTCTGGGAAAGGCTGTGAAATGCTTCACAACTCTCAGTGGCAGGGATGCGTTTCCTCTAGGTGATGGGATCCTTATGCTGGGAGGTCAGGTCCCTGGACCCCGTTGCACATGTCCCTGCAAAGTGTCCCCCCAAATCCAGGAGAAGCAGGACATGGCCTGAGGTCAGGGTGAGTGGGGGCAGGAGTGAATGGCCACCCTGTGCTTCCCTTCCCAGCAGAAGAGATGAATTCTATTTCGAGCTTACTCTTCCCAGCCCAATAGTTCTTAGAGCACAAGAGTGCCTGAGTGAAGGATAAATATCAACTGAAAATAAATGTTTCTTGTGTTACTGTGGTGCTGACCACCCACAAGAGCTGTATGATCATGGGGAAATGACAGCAGCCCAGGACTCTCTCCAAGGCAGGACACATGGCTTTTTCCCCAGCGCAGGCTGGCTGGTGTGGAGAGCATTGCCGTGCGCCTTCCCCACTCCGGGTCAGCAAATTGGTGCTCAGCACCGCTGCTCCTCCGCAGCACCCAAAGCTGCTCTTAGGCAGCTGTGCAGCAGCATCCGTGGCCTGGCCATGCTCCCGACTGTGTCCAGCCAACAGTGGACCCACCTTGAGCACAAGGAGGCCCTTTATATTAACGGTCAGTAGGAAGGCAGATAAATAGCAGAGCAGAAGGAACTGTGCAAGTTCCATTAGTTAAGCAGGTGGCAGCAGCACGCACATTCAAATATAACATGTCAGCAGGGACTGTCCCAACCGCAGCCCTGGCGAGAAAAAGTGCAGCTAAAACTGCTAGGGAGAAATGCAGCTTATTTTTTGCTTTATAGTCATAAGGGAAAAGCAAAGAGATGTTCTCTGAGGGGCAGAAAAAAAAGTGAAAAATCCCTTTCGCTTTGCATTGCAAAGCTTTCTCATTATGGGTCTCTTCAGAGGAGCATGAGATCCAGCGCTTGGGTGCCTTTGTGACCTGCAAACAAGAGGAAACTGCCCCTGAGCTGATGGGGGCTGGTTCTGGGGAGCAGCTGCTTTGCTGGGGCTGCCTCAGTTTTCTCCCACAGGTCTTTTTTTTTTTTTTTTTGATGCTGAAAAGTTTTCTCAAGTGTCTGTAGAAGCTTTTAATTTAAACTTATTGCTAGGCTTTCCCTGCTCGTCTCCCACGGACGGAGAAGGGGTCAACTAGGCTGAGTTCTTGGCCCGAAAGGCTTCTTGCTCCATGCAGTAGGGAGGCAGCACCCTTTCTGGGAGCAGAGGCTGAGCCAGGCCTGAGAATGCACTCGCCTCCTATGATTTAATGCAATTACACAAGGGAATTAATTAAGGAATTAATTTGAAGCTTCACCTTATTTAGGAAAACTCTTACTGGTGTGAACGCGAGAAAAAGCTATTCTCTTTTTCTTTACACTAACAGTAGGATTGCCCGAACAAGGATTTCCAGATTTAGCCCCACCAACGGCTCGAGCTGGCTTGCCTTGGGCTCCCTTTTTTTTTTTTTTTTTTCTCATAGGACACAAAAACCCTTTGGAGATATTCTTATGTGTTAATAAACATCCTCGTCTTCAGCCTTCCCGCATACCTCCCACACTTCCAAATTTTGCAAAGTATTGTCTTGTATGACCATGACCCTCGGGTGCTGGTTTGCCGGTCCCCCCTCCTTGTTCCTTGTTCCTCCTCGCGCCTGCCCGTGCCTGTGGGAATGTGAACTTTGCAAAGTGATGACAAACGCCACCTCGTTCGGCAGAGGGATGTTTTCACATTGGGAGTAAAGGAAGAGCGGATAGGAAACCTTCTTTTTCTCTCACTTCTTGTTTGGAAACTCAGATCCGACATCTACGTTTTGCAGGTGAAGCTGGGCCTGTCGCTCAGCAGAAAGGCGGGAGCAGCCGGAGGAGGAACGAGCTGCCCCGCTCCCAGAGCATCGTTTAATGGGGAAAGAGTCTCTTGCCTTCAGGAAGGATGGTCCTGAGAGCAGGGCTGGTGGCTAGAGATCCATTCCACCGAGTGCAGGGGGATTCCTCAAAATCAAACCAAAAAGTTGAGAGGAGGAGGGGGTATTTGTGGATAAACTGGGGGCGCTAAGCTTCTCCATCACAGCTCTCAATTCCCTGAGCTCCTGTCCATGTGCTGGTGGAGCAGTTTGGCTGCCCAGCTTGCTTTGACACTGGGGCACAGAGTCACCCCATCGCCCGCTCGCAGGGGCTGCCTGGGACGAGGTTTAGCGCTTTAATGCATGAACAGGAGCGTGTCTGTAAACGTTGGCTCCTTTGGTCTTGTGGTCATCTAAGACATTTGGCCAAAATGTCTGGTTTTGGCTGCTTCCTGGTGGGGAGGATTTGTGAATTTTTTCTTCTGTCTATCTCCTGCCAGATGTGGGCAGCTGTGGGATGAGCCAATCTGCCCTGGGCCCATCTCCATCTCCTCCAGCACTTGCATGCCGAGCTGCCAGGGATAGCAGTAGGTTAGAAAGGTGGTCATTTGTCCTTCTGCATTGGACAGAGAGCACCAGGCTGGCTTTAGGCAGGCGGGGAGAAGCCGGAGGCCCCAGGGGCTGCCCTGTGCAGCAGCATCCCGGGACCGGCCAGCACCGGACCAGAAATAGTTACGCAAAGAGGAAAGGAAAGGAAAGCAAGTTCACATCGCACCCAGGGAGCGGAGCAGGTAGGACAATATTTGGAGTGGTTGTACAGCTCCAGTGCTTCCTGTTTTCCCGCAGGCAGGAGCTGTGATTGTCACTTTTTATTCAGTTCCTCATCCTGGGAGGAAGACGGTATCAGGCTGTCTGGGGGCAGCAGGATGTTTATGCGGTAGGCTGAGTCAAGGTGCTGCTTTTAATACTCCCCGGAGCAGAGTCATTGGGGGAAATGTACATTTTAGATTTATATTTTTATTTTTTTAAAAAAAGCTCATAAATATCCAAAGCACTTTGCAATTGCCGTGCACGCTGCGTGGCTTACTGCCAGTGGCAAGTGTCATTTTTTTTCTAAGGTTATTGCATGAGGATTTTACAACGTGCCGTGAACTATTGGTAATTTAGGGAGGATTCATGTAATTAGTAATGCTTTATTTAGAGGCTTTGCTTAATTACTACCTAAGCTGTTAAACTTCACATTGACATAGTTGGACCCGCAACAACGTGAACACCTAACGTTGTGGAGAGAGGCTGAGGCAGCTGTGTGACCTCCACCATGTGCCCACCCGGAGGACCCTTCTCTCCCCACTTCTTTAGGGACAAAGGCTTTTTCCTGGGAGAGGTGGACCAGGGGACTCAATGAGCCTGAACTTCTTAAAAACTAAGGGGATTACAGGCATCATCTCTCTGTGACAGCAGATGGGAATCCCATGGGAAAAAAAAACCCAACAAAACCCAACAGCGTGTGTTTGGATCCACACATGCAGGGGAGGGATGGTCATGGGACTAGAGACCATCACCTCCATCCCAGCAGCTCCCACGAGACTAACAGCCATCCACCCTACAACCTCCCATGGGACTAGCAGCCACCCATCCCATCGCTGGAGCTCCTCATGGAGCTTCATGGTGCCACCCAAACAGGGGAGAGCCTTTTACTGCTGAGCATTTCTCTAACCAGATCCCAGCCTTGCTTTGCATCCCAAGCACCTCCCAGCTCCTCCTGGCCTTCCTCTCTCTTCATCTGACAGTTCAAACACAGCAGCACCACAGGGAGAAACGTGAAGCACTCATGGACCAACCAGGCAGCGCCTATGCATGTGCGGTAATTTGGAAAATCTAGTCCTTCCCCATTTCTTTCTTATTTATTTTTAATATGAAGCAAGTCTTGTCCTGGCTGTTATGTTCCTTAACAACACGTACTTTAGCGTGTGACTCTTAGCTGCCCTTTATGTTTCAGGGGCCTGACTCCAAGCAAATAGCATGGGCAGATGCTTATTTATTCCTTCCCGACACTTCTCTTTGCACCACTGCTCCTTTTGGGACCAGAGTAAGAGGGGAATCCACAAAACACTCTTGGGACCCACCTCTCCACCCCGTGAATGGGGCGGGGGGCAAAGCCTGTGCTTGACCCCCACCTTAATGGAGATTGCCCTTGTTTTTTTTCTTGGATGGCCACAGTGGCGCAGAGGAGATTTGGGTCTGGAACATCTCAGGACCTCCTGGAAAAGAGGTGGTGTGTCCTGGTGTCTAACATTAGGATGATGGGAAGGAAATATGCGACATCCCTCGCTGGAGCCAGACTTTGTTCTCCCTCCTGTGGTCCCTAAAGGGAAGAGGAGGTGTGGGCTGGGGGCAGATGGGCAAAGTAAGATGGGACATCCAGGATTTGGGCTCATGTCTCCCATGGGTCCTCTTTTCCTGAGCCTCAGCTTCCTCACTGCAAAATGGAGACCCCTTCCCCAGGCTTCACACCCTTGGTGTGCCCCATTTTGGGGGGGGAAATACTTTTACTTTACATTTAGGGCAGCATTTTCCACTTTTTGTTTCATTTTTTTTTTGTGTCACTGCCTGTCCAGGTGAGGAAGGCTCTTGCGTGTGTCTGTTGCTGGACACAGGGGGATGGTTTCTCAGGCAGCTTTTGCTGATGCTCCCCAAAAGCTGAGCATGTTTGAGGGCGCACCCAGACATCTGCCCATCGCCCCTGCCCTCTCCCGAGGGAGTGCTGCCATGTTACGCTCCTGGCTATCATGTTTTCTTGGTTGCTGGTTGTTTCCATTACTCCTATAGCAACTCTTTAAATATTCAGAGTTCTCTGACTTTTTTTGGAGTGACTTTTAGAGGAGATGGAAGTATGGCTCTCCCGGGCTACCTCCACACCTCTCTTTGTGGGATGTTATTTCTGATGAGCGACATTTTTCGGGAACTCTGGAGCCTTTGGTCCCAACTGTTTTTTTACTGTACCAGAAGTGGCAGGGGGAAAAGGGTCTAAGGTCTGTTTGTTTTACTTTTTTGTCCAGACAATAAGCCAGCAGATACTCCCAGGTTGTTTATATTTGGATAAGGCTGCTCCACGTCCTGTGAAAGGAAAATGACACATCTACTCCTCCTGGGGAGAGACGGTGAGGGACAAACGGACCTGGCTGCAGGCAGGCAAGGCTGCCAGTGCCACTGGTGTGATGCACGGGATGGCCTGGGCGCTTCAGTCCAGCCGGAGAGGGCACAGCGGTGGCACGAATGCCTGGTTTGTTCCCCACTGGTGGCATTAAGGTGGGGGGCAGATGCCCAAGAAAGGCAGAGCTTGGCCAGCCCTACACTGTCTCCTCCTCTGCCCCCAGATCCTGTGGGATGCAAGGTGGACACTGGGAAGTGGCCTCATCAATCTTCCCATCCAACAATTTGGTTTTGGAGTCTGAGAGATGGGAACCACTAAGCAAAATGCTGCTTCCCTGCTTTTTTCCCCAAAAGCATGGTGCATCCCAGAGTGATGCTGCATGGGGAAATGTCAGGAGGCATCGCAGGGGGGTTCGGCTGCAGGGCTTTGGGCTCGCTCAGCATCACTCCCACCCTCCCCTTCCTGGGCACTGGGGACACCCAGCTTGTCACACCTGCGTGCCCCAATCCCTCACCGGCCCTGAGCCTCACGCCTTCCTGCAGCCAACAGGATTTAGCTGCTGCAAACAGGACCAGCACCAAAGCTGGCTTATGCCCAGCCTGTTGGCAGACCCCCTTGCCTTGACACAAGCCTTGTCCAAGCATGGGCAACTGCAGGACTCATTTGGGGGAATACCACACAGCACGTCCCTGCTCTGTGACATCCACGCAGGGCTGGGTCTCAGGGGTGCCAGAGCCCCAGCCCCTGTTCGGCCGTGCAGAACGCAGTCTGTAGCTCCAGCTCAATCCAACATCCTCCTTCTTGATGTCAGAACTGGTCAGAAATATTCTTCTTTTTTTTAAATTTCCTTGCGGTTATTTTTATCTAAAAGTGAAGAAAAGAAAAACTTACTTCTCTTCCCATTGTTTTTTTTTTTTTTTCCCCAGCATTTTTGGATTTGGGAAGGAGGAAGAGGGGAAATGACTTTGCTCCCTCTTTCAAAGCTGGCAAACACAGCCAATAAATTCCTCCTCCCATTATTTTACTTTTATTAGTAAGCCTCACCTAACTGTCTGTAAATGGGACATTTCTGCAGATATTTACATTCTGTGAAACAAACCTCTTCCACTCCTTTTCCTCTCTGAGGAGCCCACATGGCAGGTATGGGTTGAGGGAACTGCTCTCCATGAGTCCAGGGCTTTGATGGATCCATGTAGGGGTACTTGGGGAGACAGAGCTCAGGGCTTTGATGGACCCATCTGGGGTACCTGGGGAGATGGGAATGTAAGAGCCCTGTGCTTCTGTCACTCCTGTTTATCCACATCTTCATCTGTACATCTCGGATGACAAGAAGAGTTGCCTCATTGCAAAATTTTCCATCACCCTGCTAGCCACCTCCACTGCTCAGTGAAGGACATCACTTTTGGTGACCAGCCTTGCTACTGACAATGACACATGACCCCCTCCTTAGTGGTGTCCCCTCCACTTGGGCATGCAGTGATTGCAGTGTGGCAATGTAATGTGTTGAATTACATCAATTTAATTTTTTTTTCTCCCTCAAATGGTTGTTCTTAAACAGTTATGATGATGTTATTCAGCAGGATCGGAATTATCTCCCTGTAGGTGCTGAGGTACGTTTGATTTTGGTCTCTCCAAACAGGCTGGAGCCAATGGAAGCGGCTTCTTGTCACCTTCAGCACCACATTTCCACAGAACAAAGATGAGGTGCTACGAACAAAAGGGCCTGCAAACACTGAATAAACCACTTGAGAAGAAAAATTATGCAAAGGAGCAAATCGGCATCCTTTTGGATGCAGCCACAATTAAAGAAGCAGCAGATCCTGGAGTGGAGACAGTTTTGATCTGAAAAAGCCCAAAGGATCTCAGCTATGCTTCCTAGGGCAGGGCATAAAATGCAGCAGCTGTTAAAAGTCACGCTCTGCTGCTCCACCTGCCCTGTGTGCTGAATTCAAAAGCAGGCAATGAAAGTCTTAACTAACAAGAAAGGCATAAAATGGAGACCTCTGTCTCTGCAGAAAAAGTCTGGGAGGGGTGATCAGGTGTTTTACCCCAGCAGCCACCTTCATCTTCCCCTGCACCTATTTCCACTGAATGTGGCCATGTGGGAAAAAAATCACATTTTGGATGCTCTTTGTAAACAGAGATTTCAGATGCACTGTTGCTAAACCTTTACCTATGATTTTGCAGCAGGTTTTGCCTCCTCATGACCCCAACCAGTCGATGCACCCTGGTTGAGCATCCTCAGCTGATTCTCCTGGCGAGGATGACGGAGGCAAAGGTGATGGGTGATGGAGAGAGGCAGCACCGGGTTCTCCCCTGAGCGAGCCCTACATCCTGCACAGACCATGGGAAAGGCACCCGCCAGCAGGCACCCATCACTTGTTTTGGCCTCAGAGGGAACTGGCATCGCTGCTGGCACCAATGTGGGAGTGCTGCCCTGGCCCTGGGGGTTTAACTGGAGCGAAGCACTGAAGTGCCCCTGAGGATTTGGTTCTTGGGTCCTCCTGTGGCTTTTTTAGCCCCTTTGCTGGTGCTTTGGTATTGGTCCAGCACATTCCCACTCCCTTACTCCTTCCTCGGCAGCCCCTTTGTGGAAGACCATGCTGGTGT
>VZTO01016690.1:124465-127949 GCA_013400615.1 Syrrhaptes paradoxus | reverse complement strand
GCTGCACAGGTGGCCGGCCAGTCCAAGGGAAGGTGGGTTCACTGAGTCAGAGCTTCACCTGATTTATGCTGATTTGACATATTTCAAAATAACTATTGAACCATATGTAAAAAGAGGACATCGCACCGCGCAATGCTGGAGTGCTGCCAGTTTTAAGCATCCATGAAAATGTATTCGGAAAACACGTGAAAACAAGGAGAACCTCCGAGAAGCATTCAGGGATCCAGTCTTTAAAATTTAAGGCACAAAGTCCAAAGGGAAAATACCAGAAGAACAACTGGAGTTTTCTCTAATGCGCATATTAAAAGAGAACTAAGGTTTGCTTAAAATCTTAGCATACCGTCCGCGCTACACTATTTCTTCTGCTTTTGCAATGCTATGAGAGCACCAGAAACCTACAAACAGAGCAAGGCACTTTTCTCCAAAAAATAAACCATCAGCGCTTGAGCGTACGCACCAAAAAAAAAAAAATTAAAAAAAAAATCGAGACATAGAAAATTGAGAGAGATGCAGCTCACCTTGAAGTCCATTTCCATTTGCACTGGTGCAAGATGGTGGAGGAGAGGCTTGGGGCCTGACAACGGGAGCAAAGGCGCTCTTTTGTTTCACTGCAGAGATGACATTGGCAGGTGAGAATGAGAAAATGCCGTGTGTACTGCTACAGTTTGAAGGGAGGGTGACCGAAGAGGCTGCCATGGTAGGGCTTGACGGCACTACTGCAATAAAGCAAAAATAATCAGGACTCAGATTGAGGTTTTCACGGCAAACACGGAAAAAGAGAGTGATAGGGCCTTGCCTCTTAAAATATAGAGATATATATATATATATAAAAAAATATATATAAAAAAAGAAAAATGAAATGCCTTGGCTTGGCCACTCTCTGGATAACAGGCAAACTCTTTTGTGTTGGACTTTTGTTACAAATTGCGCAGTCCAATTTTTTTTTTTATTTTTTATTTTTTTAATCTATCTGAGATTGTATTATGGCACAAACAGATCAATTTATTATATTCATTTTTACGTCCAGCCTCCAGAGTCACCCCTCCTTTTATCCAGTAGCTCACGATATAGGAAATCAAAACAATGCAAGTATTTGATTTTGTAGTAAATATGAATCTATATGATGATGTGTTACCAAAAATAGACACTTACTGCCATAAGGAGAGTTAGCTGAGGAGCCATTAAGAAATCCAGGGGAACCTGGTACACCTAGATTGGGCATGCCGGCATTGCCATATCCATTCATGCTATTGCTGACTGTGTTGTAATTGGACTGCTGAGGAGTACTGCTGGGAACATATCCTCGCGGGGAAACACTGCTTGTGTTGCGACTGTAACCTACTGTGTTAGAAACCCCCCCACCCCAAAAAAATAATGTTATTTTATAAGATAGACTTAGGGCTGGGGGGTTTCCTCATGCAGCATATATTACACAGTTTTAATTGATTGCACAGCTTCGCTCTGAGTTGTCTCTCACTGCCCTATCAACTCGTGCAGTTTGAGATAACCTTATCACGCCAACCCTACTTAAATCATCTGCGAGCACTCTATGTTGTCTCTCCTCTTAGCACAGACAGCCAACAAAAGCTCTCTTCGATCCAGCTGTGTCAGATGCCTTCGCGTTTGTCTTTAGGAGCAATTATCAACAGGCTCGAGTCCCGCTTTGTACCAACACACTCAATGAACTTTCAGCCTCTCCAGACCTTCAAATGCCAGAGCTGACAAGAAAAACTTTTTTTTGTTGCAGTGATTTACTTTAAAAGGCTGTTTTGGGCTCTTCGTTTTGTGATTGAGGTTTTTATACTACCAACAAGCTCGTACTTTCGTAAGGTGTAGCCATCAGTGAACACTAATTCGAGATCAAGTACAGAATTTTATAAGGCTTATTAGCTTGGGAATGCATTAGAAGACAATCTTTTTAGAAGAGGAAACATAGCAGAATCAGGATTTTGAACAACAATTTGTTCCTATCTGAGCAATCAATTTAATAATTAGGTTGCAAGCAAAAAATAGGGGTTTGAACATATCTAATAATCCTGTTTCCCTCCTTTCATTAGTATCAAAATTAATTTCAAATGCAATATGCTACATGCATTTTCAATTACAACAGGTAAATTAAATCAACTATTGCTTTGATTAGTAACATATATGTCACACGTGTCTATAAACAAAGTATTTTAAAATCACAGACGTCAAATTAGATTTATCTGTGTAAATATTCAAAAACCAGGTGGAGATTCCTAGACATAATTATTTTCCAATAAACATACATGTTGTATATTTACTGTGAATAGTAAAGAGCTTTCTACACTTTGCCAATTTTTTTTTTTTTTGTTCCACGGGAGATGCTTGATGATAACAGCGAACGAAAGAACAGGAAGAATTAAATATTACGAGAAAGTTCAAGACGGCATTTCATTACACGATCAAACATATGACCAGGGGGAGAAAAAGAGGGAGAACACCGCAGCGACATCAGCTCGTATGAACAGGCACCGGCCAACAGCGGTCAACAACGTGAAGGATTAACCCTTGAAATCCCACCTACCTTGGTCGTTGGCTTGTGATGTTTCGGAAACGTTCACGGCGAGCTGGCTGCTGAAGGAGTTCACCCCCATCATGCCAGTGTGAGCAGGAGTGTTGGCGAGAGTGGGGATCTGGTTGTGATTGCGCGGCACGCTGTACAACGCCTCGGCAATGTCAGCTGCTCGTTTCAGGATTATCTCCTGTAAAGACAGAAAATAGCCTTCGATGACTAAGAAACTGATTTGTGCTAATATTCCAAGTTGCTGTAACGTTTAAGAAGTTTCAGAAGAGATTCGTGGGAAATTATAGCAAGGGTGGGGATTTTGCCTTCCTACGTACCGGAGCGCTATGTAATTTCACGTCAACACAGTAAATAGAAAGAAATAAAGAAATTAACACAAAATTACAGTTTAGCGCCGTAAGTCATGCGAAAATGGTACACATGTACTTTATTCGTCCAGGGCAGTAGATGCATTTCCAGCAGTTTGCAAAATATCGTCTGTTTTATCCTCTCTGTTTAGCAGAGTTCTGTAGGACTTCCCATCACTCACTGTATATTTTGGACCGAGTTCAAGATTATTCTCTTGCCTTAACGATTGCTTCTGCTTTTGGCACCTTCCGGTTAATTGTCATTTCTGATGGGCAAACTAGCCGTGAGACGAGGATGGGAGGACGGAGCGTTTCCCTGAGAGCATTGCATCACTTCAGACTGCCCTCCAGGTGGCTGGCAAAGCCAGGCTGTGCACAAAAGGAAGGCGCTGACGCTCTGCCAGCTTTGCAAACAGCGGGGATTGATTTACACGCGTAGGCGTGTCGCCGAAGACTGTCTAGTGACCTACCTGGTTGTTATGGGGCATCCCATATAGGGCTTCAACAAGGTCTGCTGCTCTCTTCAGTAATACTTCCTAAAGGAAAAAAAAAAGCAAAGAACCCACGTTACGTTTCACTACACGCGGCC
>VZTO01016690.1:106965-114465 GCA_013400615.1 Syrrhaptes paradoxus | reverse complement strand
TATAAGTATTTTATTAGACGTGAATACCACATCCATTAAGGAGGATACCTAATTAAATTAAGCCACCGATTCATTAAAGGCATTAGAGGAACACCAAGATTCCTTCCAGTTGTTCATCCAGCATTTGGGAGACTTTTGGGTGGAGGGTTTCTTGGGAGCCAACCCCCCCTGAATGACATGGGAGACTTGTAAAGCTTCCTGCTGCTGTGCCACCCCGCGGGAGCTGGGCATGAGGCCAGGGGTCCAGTGGGCCCCTCTGCTTCAGCACCCACCCTCCTCTGGCCAAACATGGGCAAACGGGAAAGAAGGGAGCAGTGCGGTTGGCTGCTACCTTTAAATAAATCATAGAATAGAATCACAGAATGGTTTGGGTTGGAAGGGACCTTAAAGCCCCCCCAGTGCCCCCCCTGCCATGGGCAGGGACACCTCCCACTAGCCCAGGTTGCCCAAAGCCTCATCCAGCCTGGCCTTGAGCCCCTCCAGGGATGGGGCATCCACAGCTTCTCTGGGCACCCTGGGCCACTGCCTCACTCCCCGCACAGGAAAATATTTCTTCCCAATATCTCATCTACATCTCCCCTCTTTGAGTTCAAAATCATTACCCCTTGTCCTATCTCAATAGGTCCTACCAAAAAGTCTGTCTCCATCTCTCTTCCATCTGGAAGGTTCTGGAAGGTCTCCCCGAAGCCTTCTCTTCTCCAGGCTGAACAACCCCAACTCTCTGCTTTCCATTTCACCCCCTTCCTTGTGCCCTTCGAGCTCCCATCCCAAAAACCATCCCAAAAATCCAGGCACAGCCAGGAGCTGGGAGAGCCCAGGAGAGGATGGGAGAGGACAGGCCACCACCGCTCAATGGCAACGGCGACGTCTTGACTGGTGCAACGCAACTGGGACCCGCCGGGCAGGCGAGCCGGTCTAGCCGTCTGTAGATGCTTAAGTACTTTTAAAGTAATTTAATGTTTCTATCCACAGCCTTGTTTCAACGCCGGCGTCGTTAAACACGCAAAGAGGAGGCGCGGGCACAGGGACGGAGCATTTTTTAGCACTAACAACCCGCTCCCTTTGGGCGAGCGCGCCGAGAGGGGAGATAGATCCGCGGCCCTCCGATTTGGCACCAATTTTCTTTCTGCCTGCATTAAACCTGCCTGCAATAATAAAAACAGGAAGACATTCATTTGCTTCATTCCAGCTGCTGGTTCCAGCTATTAAATGAGTTCCAGTTTCATTTCAATAATGATCATCTTCCTGTAACTTCCCAATCATGCATTTGTCATAATGCAGTAATTTTCTAGCTACAAACAGATCCTGGTAATGAGGCAGTTTTTCACATTAGCAGCATAACTACATAATAAGAACATCTGCAGTTCCTTTTCGGAGGGACAAGAGAGAGCTTCAATTAAGGCGTGGGGATGGTTAAATAAGATAGAGGAGATCTTACTAACAGGGACACCCGCACCCTGCTTTAGCAGACTGCAAGCCTTCAACGTGCCTGAATGAACACAGGTTGTAATGTGTAAAAATTAAATAAAGTAAAATTAAATTGCTCAATACAGAGACATTCCTCTAGAGGGTGTTGGTGATTTCAGTGACAAAGTGCTATTTGCTGACAAGTAGTTTACACATTAACCAGCTGAATCCAAGGGGGAAAAATGCCAATAGCAATTATATCACCTTGAGGTTATTAAATGTCCTACTGATAAGTAACTAGGTGAACTTGACCAGGTGATAAAGACTGCTGTGAGCAAATGATTGTGCAGTGAAGAATGTCTCTTAGTCCTGCTGTTTCTCCAGATAGCTTTTCTTTCAAAAATGACTGTATAAAAAGTTGCATTAAAAATGTGTGGCCACCGAAGACAAAATTGATATTTAACTCCCCGCTGAATACTTCGCCCCTATCAGAGCACCTTTATCATCTCACCTCCAAACATTATACAAAGTCTGCAAATGCCTGTTTTTTCTCCTTTTTTTTCGGCTTTAAAATGATGCTAAGTTCACCACTTTATCATCAACTGTCTCTACCAAGTGCATTTCATCTATAAGAAATTCAGATGCTCGGGAAATTAAAATTTCAAAGATCTGCTGCAAAAAAAAATCAATGGGTAAAGATCAATGCTCATAGAAATTTCATGAACTTTGAACTGATATGGGCATGATGATGAGAAGTGGTTGGAATTTCAGGTTGCTGATTGTTCCTCACCCAGATGAAAAGCAGCCTACGGGGTTGAGAGGAGGGATACGTTTGAGATGGGTTTTCACTTTAATATTTTGTCAGACAAAAAATTAATTTTTAGTCTATTTCGGTAACAAGCACAAATAAAAAAAAAAAAAAATCAGCCTTTCCGATGTGACTTGTAATACCACCACTTCTTAAGAGCACCTAATGCTTTGCACATTAACACTGCAAAGAAATGAAATCGGTTCCCTTTGCAGCCGATTGCAGGTGCAAATTAATATTGTAAAATGAAGATCAATACATGGACAGGGCAAAATCAATAGTGGCTAAATTATTGCTGCATTTTCCTCCTCATTCAAGATGAGTTGTGTTTTCCTCTCAAAGTCAATACTTTGCAGCTTTTCTCATTAATTTCTCAATAAATTTGGCAATGAATTTCAATCACAGAACTCGGCAGGGTGAGCCAAGCATTGTGGAACGCATAGGAAATACAAAGGCATGGAGGGGTTGAACACATCATTCATCAGAAGGCACTCTTGCTTGTTGAAGCAGGACTAATATCCCTGGACTTACTAAGGACAACCTATTTACTGTAAAAAAAAAATTAAAAAAGCGTTTAAGTTCTCCCCATTCCACAAAGAAACTAAAAATAGATTTTTTCATTAAAAAAACCCAAACGACACCTTTGTCTTTATCTTCCCGGTTTCTCGCCCAGCTTTCCTTCAGCTAGCAGAAAGGGAAACAATGGCACTCGCTCACTCGTTTCCATTATGGGCCTAAAATTCACAGGTCAGATAATAATTGCGCTCAATCCGATCATGGAATGGAATTTTCCTTGGAATACTCATATCAACATTGTGAAAACTGCTGGATTTTTATTTTTTTTTTCCCACCCCAGGCGTCGACACCCGTGATGCTGGTGGGATTGTCCTCCCATTGAGGAGACCCTGGCAGGGAATAATGCCCACGGAGAAGGGGACAGCCCCGTCACCTTGTCGCGGGATAATACCCTTGGTGACGACGATGGGATTACATTCAAACCTTCCTGTTTACGTATCGCAAAGAAGACGTTTA
The DNA here is from genome assembly GCA_013400615.1 of Syrrhaptes paradoxus. Lineage (NCBI taxonomy): Eukaryota > Metazoa > Chordata > Aves > Pterocliformes > Pteroclidae > Syrrhaptes > Syrrhaptes paradoxus. Next base: position 111,218 of record VZTO01016690.1, on the reverse strand, counting down.
ATTATGGCTTTTAGCATCTTGATGGAACTGGAGGAACGCTACACGCCTGCCCCAGCCTCGAGGAGGGCGAGCTCCTGCAGGGAACGCAAAATCACACGGAATTTAGGAAAGAAATGTTAAAAGAGAGTATTGAACGTCAGTGGGACGGGGACGCTCATCTGTAGCTTTTAAAGCTTTGAAGACAAATGTCAATTTAGTCAGTCCAGGAATGGTCTGTTCCCTTCAGAGGCTTTTGTAGAGTAGGTCAGACGTCTCCAGCAGAACAGATTTTGTACTAAAAATTCGACTAGGAGAAGAAATAAGGGAAAAAGCTTCCTGGCCAGTCCCAGTCAGCTACCAAACCAACCGCTGCCTTCTTCCTCCAGGAAGGACGGAAGGAAGGACAGAACAGAGGGACGAGGGGAGGGAGGAAGGAAGGAAGACAGCAAGGATGCGGGGCCAGATAATTATCAAAGGAACAAAGAGCATGCATCTTCCACAAGCATGCAGTAAATTAAGGTTTAGATACGCCGTACATCTAATAGTCCATCCCCTAATCTTCCAGAGCACCATTCCATCACCCCTCGCTGCAGGAGGGGTGCTGGGGAGATGGGGAACCCCTGATGGGGGACTCCAGCCTCCCCACCACCCCCTGCCCATCCACACATCACCCCCAGCCAGGGCCCAGGGACTGCCCAGCCTCTCCTGACCATCCCAGCACAGGATTTGGGTGCCTTGGGACACTTTTTGGGAGATGGCAACCCATAAATAAAACAGCACTAATATCTTCATGAGCATGGACTCTGCAAGGATGCCTGCACTTCCACTTGCACTGAGAACAATTGTGTTTCAGGCTCTTGTGTTTGCCAAAAAAGTCATTACCATCATAATAGCTGCAAATTTACTTTAAATGAATGAATGAATGAGAGAGAGGAGAGATGTGGAAAGCAAGGGAGAAAACGAGGGAGAAAGGAATGAAAAAAAAAAAAAGAAAAAAAAATATGCAGCCTCTGCTTTTATACAGTTCCCCATAGCATCCCCTGAAGGCCAGTGGATGGGTGCCTGGCTGGATGGACCCTGTGTCTGTCCCTGGAGAGCAGCTGTATGGGTGGGTTTATGGGGAGGAGCGAGCCTCAACGTCCTAAGGCATCAGCTCAACCCACCGTATTGCACAGACATCCCTCTGCTGCTTTTACAGATATTTAGAGTCAGTGACACAGGATTAGAAAAATATATTTAAGAGGTGAAATATGAAGTAGTGAATGGAAACCACTTAAAGTAACCCCACCTGCTCTACTGGGTGTAGTGGTCAACCGAGTCACCGTGTCAGACACCATCACAGATTTCAGTCTGCAAACAGTTTGCCATGTAAAATACCTGCAAACGTACCATGATTTAAACAGAGAATGAGCAGATCATGGGAAATTAAGGATCGCACCACTAAGAAGCCAGATCTCATCCATCGTTAGCATGGAGCATTGCAAAGGAGGGACCTGGTGGGATTTCAGTGAAGAGTGAAAGGGGAAGGAAACCTGTATGATGTCTAATTGTCAATGCTCCAATCATGCCGAGGAAGTACCACAGTCCAATACATAGGTAACTATAATAAAATTTATATAATTTTAAATTTATTTAATTTTTAAATTTCTTATTATATAATTTAATTTAACTATAATTTCATTATATGAAAACTATGTGATACGACTAACACAACAAAATATTCTACTCCCAAAAAACAAGGTGTATTGCTGAGGTGGTAAAGTGTTCCGCTATTCTGTTGCTACATCAAAGCACCAAAACATTACATTTCAACTGTCTAATACTCCAAGGTATTTTATTAATTAAGATGTATTTTACTGAAATAAACTGGGCTTGCGTCTGGTTTTCTATTTGTGCTATTATTTGGGAGTTTATTCCTCTGCCAGCCCTCGTAGCTGAGCAAATACCTCCTTCTACAGATGGGTCTGGATGGATCCATCTCCCTCTTGCTCCCCTACACACACTTCACAGAGTCATGCTGGAGGTTGCGAGCAGAGAAATTCCTCCAGGCTGAAAGCACCCTGCACCCACAGCTGGATGCGAAGGCGCTGCAGCCACCCCATCCCAAACAACTCCCAGAGCTGGTGTCCATCCACCCCCCCAGAAACCCCAAGGAGCATCTTTATGCAGGAGGGTGTGCAACCAAGTGCTCCGGTTCTTCTGAAATAGCAGAATTTCAGGGACTCTGCTGAAAATGATGCTCAATCACAGCAAATGGAAAATGGGATCATTTGCCTGTCTTCCCTGGCTGAGCTCTGCAAAGGTATTTATCCATCTCCCAACCAGATGAAATCTGTGATGCTTCGGCAAACATCTGTAAGAGCTGGCGTTCTGCACAACTCCTCTCCGTTTGTACTGGGTAGTGATCACCCAGGATGAGAATATAATACTGGCATATTTTGATGTAATATTTAGACAAATAGGATTTATAATCAGGTCCTTAATATCATCTAACATAACTTTTACGACAATATTCCTCTGTCATATAATGATTTTAAACAAAAATATATTCAAAAATGTGAAATCTCTGTATTACCTGTGGATGTTTGAAAAAATACCTCCAGTAACTCACTGAATTCATTGAGCCTATAAAAAGCTTTATTAAATGCTTAAGCAGAGTGGATGCTGCAACTTTAAGAAGCAGAAAGCAAGCCTGTGTTATTAGTGTCGTAACTGTTCACAACTGTGCAATAGTTTAGTTTTCAATGACAATGTAAAAGCATTTATGCAGTACAGACTAAAAACAATCTGGTATACTAAAATTATTTTGCTTAGAGAAAACCAAAAATGCTGATGGTTTTTATGCAGGTGTCTAACATTATCAAAAATAAAAGTTTTCTGAGGAGCCATACTGCACATCCATATTTAAGGAGATATTCTCAAGACCTTTAAAAAAAAAATCTCTTTCTTTCCCTTCTTAATAGCTGTCTATGTTGGAAATTGTGTAATTAAAAATATAAAACCAACCAGTCCTAGAGTGCAATTTTCAAGTTTATGAAAGACTAGGATAAAAAAAAAAATTCAGCAAGCGTGGGTTGGTGGCACAGCTCTCTGCATCCCTCCGTCACACATCCACAACCCACAGACACCCACGGCCAGGAGCACACACCCTCCCAAACTGAACCAGCCTCAGCTGACCTTCAGCAAACAGCAGCCGCGGAACAGCAGATCTACCGCGGAGCTTTTCTCATCATGCAACTTTGCATGGTTTCAATGAAAGTTTGTGTATTTAAAAATCAATAGTCATCTACAGTAATTTATATTCAGCCTGTGAATAGCAACCACATTGACTAAGAACTCCTCTGGAAGTATCTGTATTCCGTGCGCTTACGAAATGGGGTTAAAAAAAATTTTAGAAGCATTGGGTTTTGTTAAGAAGCTAAACAATGGACAGTGCCTTAGAAATTCTTTTTAAAATATAAATAATAGTGGACACCCAGATTATTTTTGAAACACCTTTTGATTTTCTTTAGCAAACTGCATTCACTACAGTTGTGATAATTAACTAAAAAAAAAAAAAAAATTGTACATGAGGCTCCAGGCACATGCCAGTGTCTTTAAACCAACTTTCATGAAAATCACTTGACCAAAAAAATATGATGCAGACTTCCCAGCAACCAAGGTTTGACATGAAAACACTACTGAGGTTTTTATTTATAGCAGTGGCACACAGGAGTACAAGAAGTTCCAAAACTCATTATTCTTCCAAACCCTGAGCTTCTGGGTGTTTTCCTTATTTCCATGTCATGTCAGACTCAACGCAAAGGCCATGAAGTCAATGGCCATGATTCCTTTCAGCGCAATGGGGTACAAACGATGAGGGTCCGGATTAATTTAATGGGAATACTGGTGTGGGCATGTCTCGTGGCTAGCAGGAACTAGCCAAAACCAGACACTTGGCTGGATATCTTCCAATGCAACAAGGATTTCTCTGTTTGCTGTCTTGCTTTTGCAATATGACAACAAGATGCACATTTTCAGTGCAATATCTTATCTCCTCTCCTTCCGCCTTTTCCTTTGAACTGAGACTTTGGGAAGTTTTTAGCCCGAGTGTCACAATTAGGCTGTAGCAATAAAAAATAGCAATAAACCTAAATTTCTAGAAATAAAAATAGAACCAGACGGGAGGACTGATTTTACTATTTAACTATAGACACGCAGCATACAGAAAAAAAGGAAAAAAAAGCTTTTTTTCCCCCCAGATAAAACAAGGTAAAAGGTCTTATTCAGCACTC
>VZTO01016690.1:101965-104465 GCA_013400615.1 Syrrhaptes paradoxus | reverse complement strand
CCAACCTGCACAAACCCCTCGATTGACTCGCGGAGATAGAGGATTTTTCAGGTAGCGCTTTAAAAATTATTATTAGACAAGCAAGCGACGCACTGTTCGATATACGTTAAAACAAGCCTCGCACCCAGTTATTAATTTGCACTATTCGCTTTTAAATGCAGCAAATACCTCATTAATTTAATTTTAGGTGCCCACCAGTTTATATTGCATTTTACAGTCTAGAAGGCAATTTACTATTAACTGGCAATTACATACAGAATGATTGTTAATTCTGCTCCTAAGTGCTAGCTGCTTGAAAATTGTTATCTCTCTCTAATTTTTGACCTTCTTACAACAGGGGTGAGGTACACTGGGAATACAAAGGACTAGTAGAGAAGAGCTGGACATGTCATTTGTGACTCATTCTTTTAATTCACCGTGCTAATCAACTGAACTGCCACAGCCTCCCAAGGTAATTGTATCTTTAGAATAGTTGAAAGCAGCGGGCAAAAAGGCATGGATAGATGGGGAAAGGCCTCGCCTTCGCCTGCTGAGCGCCGGCGCGCTCCTCCTTCCGCGTGAGACTAATGGGGGCTTTTTTTTTTTTTTTCGAAAAATCTGGAACTTTCATATCTCCGCACCCAGGTCGTTTCGTGTCTCAACTTCTCCGCTCACAAAGGCTTTGTACACCACACTACACTCTTGTTTCATTATTCCGCAGCCTTGTTGCCCTATGGTCCGTCTCCCGCTGGGAAGGTTAAATGTGAGAGTGCCAAGCCAGACTGCAAGCATGGTGGGACACTGATGGGAAACAGATGCCCTGGGGGATTCAGCCCCCTCCATCCTCCGGGGCTGCATCACTCTCATTTTCTGAAATACAGCGAGGCTTGGCTTGGCTCTCAATGGCAGCTTAATTCCCAACGACTATCTCGGTCACCCTATCGCTTCGGGATAAAGCAGAGCAGGCAGAAGTTTCCTGGTCAGGCAGGCGCTGGCTTTATCTTTTTATTTTCTTGTTGCTGGGATATAGGCTTTTGTCTCCCTTGAAAAGTGCTTTAAATACATATTCCCGTTAAAGTGATGTTAGTAATGCAACTTTATTACAATTTAATTCCGGTGGGAGAGGCTCCTGACAGTCTCACGATTCTTTTGAACATCTTTGCTTAGCAATAAAGACAAAAGACGACCCCAGGAAAGAAGAAACAAATGGCTTTTCCTTCCACTTCCATACATATTTGCAATTACATGTTAGAAAAAAGTTGGAAACAGCAAAATTCGCCCAATTTGCAAAATCTGCACCTAAGAAACCAGTTTAAGACATTACTGTAAAGCAACTCTGAATTCCAGGACTGTGCGCTGAGGGTCAGACCGTCATCTGGTTCGAATCTGCAGCACTTCCCCGCGTGCAGCGGGACTGCACCAGCTCGCAGCCGCTGAAAGAGCTGGAACTCAGTCTCAGGCTTTGAATTCATTCATTTTTTTATTTTGCTGAATGCTTAAATAGCCATACTTGTCACGATCCTTTGCACGGGCTGTGTTGATAACAGCATCTTTAAGGCTATAACCACGGCTGGATGCAGCCCCACCTGCGGTCACCCCCTTTGCAGCAGACCACAAAACAACGTTGGGTTTCGAGATATCGTGTTAGCACCAAGAACACCACAGTCACTACCATCCTGTTTGGTACCTCTGGTAAAAACCCAATCAGAAGTAAAATGTAAAGATTCTCTCCCTTGGCAGCCAGAAGGGAGCACCCAGGTGTGAGCATCGGTTTTGCTGGGGTGGGGATTTCGTTGGGGACACAGGAACGATAGGAATCTCAGGTGCTACTGTCACTTAAAAGTTCATTTCAGTGATAGATCTTAGCCAGACAGAAAAACATATCCACGATGTGTTAACTGTTTCAAAAGTCCTAGCTTAACACTACCCAGGAACACACTTTTCCCATTAGATGTAAATTAATAGATGGAAACAGTTGCAGTCTAGTGGGAAAATATTCATCAAAATGCACATCATCTGCACATCATCTGCAATCTGCATTATCTACCCAACAAGCAGCACGAACTCTCCCCGAATCCCTGCAGTCTGTCGAGTAAACAGTTAAAGGCTCTTTGTTTTCAAAAGAGAGATTGATTCATCAGATCAAATTTATTACCTTGAATCCTCATCCAAAAGTACGGCAAATTAAATTCCTATTTCTCCCTTTTCCCTCCCAGCACCCCACTTAAATCCATTGTTAAATGCCAGAAGAACTCTAATCCACGTTTTAGATAAAAAGCCAGCAATACTTCATCCCAAAGCAAGAGTTTTCATATTAAAACCACGGGAAACCACAAAGTTCCGACTTTTGCTTGTGCTCTTGCAAATTAAAATCAAATGTATTTAAAGGAATTGGCACAAATAAATCATTCCCAGGCTTGTGAGTTTGTATCCCAAGTTTCAGGTCTGAAAGAATTGTTAGAGCCAGATTGTGTAGAAGGTTGGATAAAGTTATTTGGATCCAACAACAGCTAGTTGAACC
>VZTO01016690.1:86965-96965 GCA_013400615.1 Syrrhaptes paradoxus | reverse complement strand
CTGGCGTGATACCCTGACCCGGAGGAAACAAAGATTTTTCATGTAAGCACAGTTACGATCTGGGGAATTTCCTTTGTGGGTGACACCATCCCCCTTCCAAGAGGCTGAAGTTTATTCCAGCTCCACAAAAATCCTGAGAAGTTGTGGGGCTGATTTCAGTAGGGGCAGAACCAGTTGTTAACGCTCATTTTCCCAATGGGGAGCACAGCTCGATGCGGAAGGATGCTGAGCACAGCCCAAGACGGAAGGAAGCTGTGCACACCCTGATGTGGAAGGATGCTGAGCACAGCCCATGGTGGAAGGATGCTGAGCACAACCCATGGTGGAAGGATGCTGAGCACAGCCCAAGATGGAAGGAAGCTGTGCACACCCTGATGTGGAAGGATGCTGAGCACAGCCCATGGTGGAAGGATGCTGAACACAGCCCATGGTAGAAGGATGCTGAACACAGCCCAAGGTGGAAGGATACTGAGCACAGCCCCATGGTAGAAGGATGCTGAGCACAGCCCATGGTGGAAGGATGCTGAGCACAACCCATGGTGGAAGGATGCTGAGCACAGCCCAAGATGGAAGGAAGCCGTGAACACCCTGATGTGGAAGGATGCTGAGCACAGCCCCTTGCAGAAGGATGCTGAGCGCTCCTGAATCCCCCTGACTTTCAGCTCAGGGTGTTTGAAAGCCTGCCCCTGCAGACCTCTCCTGCATTCAAGGGCATTTTGATTCTCTGCTGGCATACGGGGGAGTGTTTACTCCGAGTTGTTTAGTTACTGGAATTGTTATTAAAAGTAGGGCCGTAAGAAGCAGCGCTGATTTTCACATTCATTTGCAACGGTGCAGCTTACTTGAATGAGCGTTTATGGGAGGTTAGGCAAAGAGGATTTGGCACTCTATTTTTAACATTTAAATAAAGCAAATCAATTACCATCTCGCAAAAAGGAGCTATGGGTTAGTGACATTTATGTAGATTTTCTGCAGCGCGTAGAAGTGGCCTTTATTTTTCTAAGTGATATTTTCTGCTTAGAGTCAAATTCTTTTCATGCAGCTTACAAAAATAAATACTTGTATTTTGCTAAGATCATAATGGCTCATTAGAAGAGGCTGAATTTGGACCTAGACTAAAACCTAACACCACAGGGCTGAGCATGCTTACTTGAACCTATAATGTTGCTAGTTCTCGCTCTCTGGGGAAGGAGAGGACTAGGGGAGAGGATTCAGCCTTCTTAATTGTGAACCTCATTAGTGACGGTTGCTAGGCAAAACACACACCTACTTCCAGTGCATATGAAAGAGATAAACAATACGTCATAGACCATAATGACTCTGGCGCTCAGGGCGACCTTTAATTATTATATTTTTTGTTCTCTTATACCTTCGTTATTAATGCAGAAAAAAACAAATTAGTTTTGTGTGTGTGCGGGCTGCAGCAGATCCGTAAATCGCTCTCCGTTTTTTGATGTCTAGCTCGTATTTCCTTCTGATAATTGTTGCTCGCCTCATTCATTTCTCTGTGTGCCCACTGGTAAATACTATTCGAAACGTAAAATGACAATGATTGTATTAGCGGCTTCGTATTCTCTTATTACTTTAATTAATTTTATTAGTGTAAAAAGCCATGATCTTGTCAATATGTTAGTAACAACTCGCAAGAGGAGTCCCAGGGAAACTGGTGCCTGTGGCCTGGCCATGCAGCCATGCGCCGAATCACGGCGGTTTGGAGAACTCCAGCTCTTTAAGGACTGAAGATGTGTTTGACTCCCTGTGCGTTTAGTTGTTGGTTAACCCTGCAGTGGTTAGGGAGCTGGACTGGGTGATCATTGTAGGTCCCTTCCAACTGAAAATATTCTATTTATTCTATTCTATTCTATTCTATTCTATTCTATTCTATTCTTCTATTCTATTCTATTCTATTCTATTCTATTCTATCCTTCTTCTATTCTATTCTATTATCCTATTCTATTATTCTCTTCTATTCTATTCTTATTCTTAATCTTATTCTATTTTACTCTATTAATTTTATTAAAAACCAAGTTACCTGAAAGTAACTTTGTACCATTACGTTGGTGTTATTTTAAACTGCGACCAAAGCGATATTTAAATCTAAATTATGATTTGGGGCTTTGGGGGAGGATAAACACACGTCTGCGCGTGTACGAGCGCAGCTGCAATTGCGTGCGGGTGATTCGGAGGCTGATGGGCTCCAGAAAGATAGGATTTCACAATTCTGGATTTTCAGAGACACTTTCCATTCTCCTCTTCATCTCAGCCTATCTTCTTTTAGCAGTTCAGGCAAGAAGTCAATCACATTGAGTCAGTCTGAAGAAAAACATTTTATGCTGTTTTTCTCATACAAACCCCCTCCTGCCGTAATCTGCAGAAAGGCCCAGGCACAGGAAATTGACCTCACAGTAAATTCTTTACAGATTCGGTCATGTTTTTACCATCCACTTAAACTTGCATACATAACCTGAGACTGTACCTCTGGATCAAGGAATATGACAAGCCAAAATAAAATCAAGTCAAATTAAATAGCAAGAAAAAGCTGCAAGCAAAACAAGACTGGAAAAAAAAATATAAATAGAAAAAGATGAAAAATTGGTTGTGACTGCAAAACTGTAAGTATTAAATAAAGAACGAAGTCAGAAGCAAATTCAGAAGTGCCCGTATTCTGGTTGACAAGGGCTGAGAAATACTAATGGGTGGTTTGATGGATGAGAGGAGAAATTATGTAAAAGGAAACGTAGTGTATCAACATAAGGTATGGTGCAACAAAAAAAAAAGAAAAAAAAGAAAAAAAAAAAGCATTGCAAATAAAAAAAAAAGACATGTAAATGTGTGCCTACCATTTTCCAGATAAGAAGGGGCCGTACCTTCTGAGGGGTCAAGGCGGCGAGCCCGCCTCCCGTGTTTGGAATTGTTGTGTACAAACATGTTGTCTGAGACAGCCAGCACGTGGCCATCCACATTGACTGTTGTTGATACAACAACCTGCAAAAGAGAACAAAACCCCACGTTTAAAAAAAAAAAATAAATCCCGCAGATTCTCACAAAGGCAGCTACAGAAACAGACCTTCTCGGAAGGCCAAACAACGGCGCAGGCTGCTCCTTTTCGGCTCTAAATGAAGTGAATGGCAACTACGAATCCATCTGTGCTTGTGTGGCTAGCCCGGGTGATTTTTAACTCACTATTGTTTCTCTTCAGAACCTGCTACACTAATTAGAGTTTAATCTCCTATTATGCTAACAAATGAATTCAATTCAGGGAAATATTCTTCTAGCCATTAGTTTCAGAAACACCCCTCTAGCCACTCATTTTGAAAGCTGCTGTTTTGATTGATCTGTTGATATATTGATTAGATAGTTTATCTAATTAAAATTTGTCCACTTGAGACTGTCTTCAAACGAAGGCTTGTGAGGATTCCAAATAAAAAAAAAAAAGCTTAATAAATCAGGAACCATCGTAACTCCCCATTTTTTTCTTCAGTAAATGATCTCCAGGTCAGTGTTACAATTACATTTAATGTCTGATAATGAACTTTTTTGCATCTGAAAAGAGCCAGTTGAATATGAATAGTGAAAGTGTTTTCAATCCCTGAAAAGTATCCCTTCTCAAGTTCATTTGGATGGTGATTGACCCTGGTATGTCAATGGAATTTCCTCCTTTATTTTTGAGTGAAAGGCTCCTATTCTTGTGTCCAGGTTCAGAGTCCGGCCATAGAAGAGATGATGGATAGGGCCGCCTTTGGCTTCCAGCTGCTTCTCAGCCCAAAATGGAAAAGGAACATATGCAAAACGCACAACCTTCCCGACACAAACACCTACACAATGGCGTTGGGAAACCCCTGCCGGAAACGATCGCGCGTGAACACAAGCCAAAGAGGAAACCCCGAGGTGCGCCAGGCTTTGTGCGGAACACGGCTTCGTAGGTCCATCGCTCTTATCCCAGATAGACATTTACATCTTATTGAAATACTCCAGCATGGACCCTGTGCTGTGGGTTCCAGATTTTCTAACCAAAGGAAGCGCTGCAGCATTTTCTTTGGGGTTTAGCATTAGTAGAGTCCTTAAAGTCAACGGCTAGGTTAGGTCTTGTCAACCCTACTGGTGACGGTGGCAAAAGCTAGCACACATTTTAGCTTTCGTCTTCTGTTTATTTCACTTGTGGGTGTAACAAAAATGATTTCGAGGGTTCTCACACCAGCTCCTATACCCAAACACATAATGAACAAAAAAAAAAACGAGCCTCCTTTTGCACAGAGCTGGTCCAAGGCGTTGGAAGAAAATTCTCATCTGCTTCTACGTTTTGGATCACCTCTGATCCTGTTTCTTATTCACAACCCGTAATTAGCTTTCAGCCATCACAGCACCTTTCCTGCCGGTCCTGCCTCCTTGGAGACAGCCATCTGCGGTACCCTTTGGAACAGCCCGAGGGCAGCTCTCTGCCAGGCTGCTCGCTCCCCCAGCTCTCTCCTCCCAGAAGTGGACACTTTCCCTCTTGTCAACAGCCACTTTGGAGAGTGCTGAGGTTGCACGCTCACCTCGGCCACCGAGCTGCTGCCAGGCCACTGGGCGATCTGCTTTCACTTTTAATGAGATTCGCAGACTCGGAGAAATATCGCAAAAACCATGCAAGGGTGATTTTTTCAGCAAAGGTTTCCGGATTTGGTTCCTAGAACACGGTGTATTAAAAAGACAGAGGAAGGTGTATCTAAAGATGACAACTATTTTTGTTCTGTCATGTATATATAGGTCAGTCACCAAGGGAAAATACTGGAGTTCAGCAAAAGAAAGTAGACATGCTCTGCTTTGTTATATTGGCTTATTCCTGCCGTGCGCCTAAAGAAAGGTGCTGAGACAGTGAAACCAGTTAAAAATATTGTTCAAGATCTGACATACTGTTAAGTCCAGTTAAACCTTCTGAGAGGCAGGGAGATTAGCTAAAGAGACCCAGGAAAGTCTTTCTAGTGCCTACTGGCTCCATTGTCGACCAGAGGATCACTCCTGACTGATGCTTCATTTAGTCATCGGTGAGACAAAGAGGACATTTCCACTCCTTCCAGGTTTGACCTTCTGTTCTGTTCAGATGGATCAATATCACCAATGCCACGTGAGGCTGAGATGCATGAAAAATGGAAGCTTGGCTCAATTGTTTTGAAGATTTTTTTTTTATTTTTTTTTCCCCAGCTACAGATCTTTTCTGTTGGCTGGCTCAAGGGTGCTGGCTTCCCCGGTTGGTTGGCTGCACATGAAAACAGATGTCACATGTTGTCCTATCGAGTTTAACCACGAGTTATTCTTCTCAAAAAAATAAGGAATTTTTGAACATCTCCATCCTAGTTTATTATTAGCCTCAAATATGAATCATTGCGAAGTATTTTGAAATAAAGGGCACATGTTTCCTAACGAGCGGTTCAAATGACCCCGACCACGGAGGAAATCATTTGTCCATCACATCAGCTGTCTCTCTGTAGTGCTATGATTCACCACAGGATATTTCAAAAGCTGCAAGGAGAAAGTGAAGTATTAAACAGTTTCTAACACAATTGGAACAGAAATCTGTGGGTTGGACCGCCGCTGTTGGGTTTACAAGTTGTGAACTTGCAACACCCCTGCGTGAGATCCGAACTTCACCGCGCCCCACGGCCAAGCCCGTTAGTAAGATTCCACCTTATGTAAAACCTCTGCAGGTCTGAGCACAGGGCACACTACAACGTAAGGTGTTAGTATGGAGGAAAACTAGGAAAATACTTTCTGAGGAGAGGACCTCTTCCTTCAGCATCGATCCATTAAAGCCCACTGCACAACTCAGCAAGTCCCAAGAACTGGCATTTGAATTAGTGGGAAAAATATAAAATACTGACAGCAATTTATTTTTTTATGGCATTGGAACTACACTAAGCAGAAACACTGACAGCGTTCATTCATTGAAAAAGTTCATTATGAAGATGTGAGTCGGTCTCTTAGATATGGTTTATTCTTTAAGAGGGGTCTGTACCTGGAATCTTCGCATGTCTCGCGGGTTGCCTGCATTCTTCAAACAGTTCTGATTGCACTTGAGGAAAAACTTTAGAAAGAATCTATAAAAATACAAAATTGAAATCTATTAGATTCATCAAAATGTAAATCCAATTTAAAAAAAAAATAAAGTTTAATAAAATTTAATCATAAATAGTTATACCCAAAAGAATACTGGTGGTGAAATATTACTTTCCCATTAGTTAATGAACTTATTTTAAAGCATAAGATCTCTGTCGTAAACAGAACATTATTGCTAGGGAAAGGCAAATTTATATTTTTAATTTTTCAACAACTACAAATGTATTGACTCCAGGCCATATCCTTAGCTCGGTGTGGGAAAGTTGATTTCAATGACTCATTGACTTCAAAGGCAATGACTTACACCAGATGAGAATTTGTCTCTATTTTTTTTTAATACTTTTTATTTTTTTCACAACTTATATTAGCAGTAATGACCTCTATGTCGAAAAATTCCATGCTAATGAATGATCAATCTTCTGAAAAACACTTGGCTTTGCCTCTGGTTTGGAAACTCTCGCTATTCAAAGGGACTCCATCCAACTCCTGCTGACTCCAGGGACACCCAGGCGGGATCTGCCCACCGGCAAGACCCCGGTTCCCTCATTGTTTTTGAAAGGAAAGGAACATGGCAAATTAGGCTGCGCCGTATGACCTCGTCAACCTTTGCCAACCTCTAACTGTAAGGAGTAACTCTACCCGGGGATGGAAATCCAGCTTATTTTTGCTGAGTGGCAACCAGCAATTATGTAGGACCAACCCTCAGCATCCAGGAACCTCCCAAGAACCGGGTTTGGAGCAATGCTGCTTCCCGGGAACACAGCAAGTGTTACAGGAAGAGGAAAAGCCTGGAAAGGTGCAAACTCCTTCTTGCCTCCATCCTGTAGTTGCTGGGGAAGGAGCTGGTATGGGACGTGTCCACTCCCCAGGCTATGCCAGATGGGGGGACCATCACAATCCCGCCCTGGTACAGGAGGATGTTCGCAGCCTAACATCATCTCTGTTCTTTATTTACCTGTGTTTTCATGTTTCATAATTAAAAAGAAATATTCTACCGGTCTTATTTTTGGCCAACGACTGACAGCTGATGACAAGCAAGTCTCAGGATTTTCTCCTCACCCAGAGTTTCTGAGATGCACCAGCCCAGCAACTTGTGCTGCCCATCTTCACGCATGTTGAACAGCAAGGTTAGGAAGAGCTTTTACATTCAGAATACGAACAATGATTATTTATTCAAGTGACGGTGACTATTCTCGCTGCATACACCTGGCAGAAGTTTCCATGTGCCAACAGCATTCCTGGCAGGAGGCAAGCCGGGCGCCTCTTCCCTTCTTTGGCACCCAACACGGCCCAACTGCGGCAATAGAAATTACGACTGTGGCTGCAGCGGAGCTTCAAGGATCAGACAGGAGCATTATGGGAGTATCTCCTATCACAAACTGATGCTTTTAGTCACAGCTCTTCCTTTTCAGTTAAACCTTGAGCAGGACCCTACTACTAATACAGGATGCTCATGCTGAAGGAGAGATGTCTCATATCAGAGAGGCAAGCTGGGAAAAACTAGGTTTCCTGAAACTGTGCGTAAATAAATTGATGCTGTCAGTTCATCTGAATCTATGTTTCTTTAGAAACTCTTATTGCAAAAATGTAAAGGGGTTTTTGGCTGCTGAGCTGGAAGAGAGCTGGTTTTCATGGTGGCTGCTCGGATGCTCACTCAAACTCAGGTTTTCTGGACACTGCTGCAGGGACACTATCAGCAACCCCATGAAACTGCATCGTTGTTAGCCACATCCCCACACTGATTTTATCTGACCTGCTTTTTGGCTTTTTTTAAGATACTGTCAGTCTCCAGACCAACTGAGTATAGCTTAAACCTAAAGGCATGTCTGCCGTACCCCTGCTCCTGCACATCTTCCACCGCACGGACTGTGATGGTGGGCAAGGACCAGCTGGTGCCCACGTCAGTAAGGGACAACCAGGTGCTGGAGAGGCAGGAGCAAGCCTCCAGCATTACAGCTCCTTAGTGCCAAAGCCAGGCTGAAGAGAAGTATCTTATCTATTTTTTTTTTCTGATCTCAAATGGGTGTTGTGAGGCTGATTGAGCTAATGTTTGTAAATTGCTCTGAAATTCTCCAATGAATTGTGCACTAGGAATGCTAAGTATTGCTCCTCCTGGATTGTTTTTACTGTGAAGCATTCCTGATGAATTGTTTCTATACAGAGAGCTCACATCCTGTCAAAAAAAAAAAAGGGGCCATTAAGCACCCTTTCACTAAACATCAACTGGGACTGCTGTTTGTTCAATTATTTGGTGAAAAAAGACCCATGCTTGGTGGCATTAGACATCTCCATGTTTACCGGGATGAACTTGAGCATTGGGATAAATATTGAAGCCACAAAGCTGGGGTGAACACGAGCAGAGCTAGTATTTCAGCTCTGTTGAGTTCCTTGATGCCAAGACATTACATTTTATTTTATTTTATTTTATTTTATTTTATTTTATTTTATTATTTTTTATTTTATTTCATTTTATTTTATTTAAATTATTTTTTTAAGTTTATTTTTTAATCTATGTTTTCAGAGAGTTCATGGGAGGAGATGGCATCAAGAGGAGATTTTCAGAAGAAGGCAACATGAGTCAAAACCACATTCCCAAACAGGGTGTTTCTCAAAGCTTGCCAGGAGAAGATGATCAACTTGACCGTTCCTCTCAGCTGACCAACAAGGACCACGGATGCTACGAACCCATCCCCACTGCAGAGAGAACAGGGCCAGGTGCTTCTCTGGGAGCCCTATGCTCCTGAGACAAGACCACTGCGGCACGGTAGGAAGCAAGGAGCTGGATGGGAGCTTGGTCATGCCTCCAACTTCGCTTCTACCAACGGAATGAGAATGCAAACCTTTCAAGATTTGCCTCTCCCTGCTATATTTTACATTATATGCACACATTGTGGCCTTTTTAATAAGTACAGTCCTGCAGAATAGCCTTCCTAACCACACTAAGCCGCTCCCAAAATCCTGATCTGGAGAAAAATGCAGCCTTTGTGATGTTCCGTTGCTCTGATTTTTTTTTTTTTTCACGCCGCCGGAAAGGGGACTGCTACCACCTTAATTAAAATGTATTGCCTACCACAAGACTCCCACTATTTTAAGATAAAATTTACATCTTTTATTAACTCACCTCACCTATACGCTTAGCTCGCGATGCCTCTCAACGCCCATCTGCCATCCCCGTACAGTCAAGTCACTTGATATTCCACCCACCAATTTTTCCTAACAACCACTGTGCAATTAAACTCCACACGTTCTGTTGCGAGGTAAATTAGGCACACCTGCGGCCAGACTTCATTTGAACTGCATCAGAAAAAGGACCTAACAAGGTGAGAGCGTACCACAAAGTTATAGGCCTGTCAAGCAATTAGGTTTTCACTTCTGGGACATCCGCACAGTGCAATTATGCTACACATTACAACCTGGCTAATCTTCTGAACAAATGTCATGTCTCGGAGAAGCTAGTAAAAGCAGTTCATCTGCAAATGGGGCTGCTCTTAAGCCTCCACCTTGCTCACATAATAACCTACAGGAGACTTTTTTTTTTTTTTGTATGTGTGATGTGAAAGATGGTTTTTCCCTAGAAGATTTTTTTTTTAAACCCTCCAAGTGCCTTTTCATCCTTTTCACCTCTTCTTAACCTTTTTGAGAGGAGGTGGTGTAGCCAATAGACCAGAAAGACTTTTTTGTACTTGAATTTCACCGCTCAGGAAGAAAATCCTTGGTGTTATAAGCACAAGTGGTGGCTTTGGTTTGGCCCAATTCAAATATCGTTTGGCTAAAGGAATATTTGTGGTGGAAACCCACCTATTGCATCCTGGAAACATCATTAGTAAAGTGTATTTCCACCAGACCCCAAACAGAAGTGTCATTCATGTAAACATTTAATTCTTTTGATTTCAGACACTGTGTCCTG
>VZTO01016690.1:59355-66855 GCA_013400615.1 Syrrhaptes paradoxus | reverse complement strand
GAAATTCAGATGTGTTCCCTGCTCTTGTCATCACTGCAGAGAAACACTTTAATTTGATATGAATTTCTCAGGAGAAACTTTAAATTAACTTAGATTTAGCTACGTTTGAGGTATAGCAATTCAAAGCAACAAAATAAATGACTCTTTGCTGACTCTGGTGTTTCTACATTCATGCTCCTATATGTTCTTTTTTATTTTCTGCTCAGGCTAAATAAATGCCAATATTCACCTTGAAAGAGTCATCATAAAGTAACCCCCATGGGATATAAAAATATACTTCTCTCATCCTCCATCCAAACAGTGTCAGATGAAGTTAAAAGACATGGTAAATGTGCTAAAATCTGCTTATCTGAATTTTTTTTCAGTATAACTGAGCAGTCATCACCTAAACTGTCAAGATGGAGTGGATAAAGAAAAGTGCAGTGCTTTTTAAGCACATTTTCAGAAATTTGGGGGTTAGTACTGTACATCTTCTGCAGGCAAAAATCTACTAAAAAGCATATATTATGTATTAGGCACTAGGACCGTTAATTTAGGATCAGTTCTAGAATATTTACATTGAAAGAAATCTACAATAAAAATGCTATTTAAAAATTAAACTCGAGCTCCACCGTTTTGCCCTGCACTTCCTTCAGTCTCGGTTTTTTTGCGAATAAATGACATGTGTGGAAACAAGACAACAAATGGAAATGAATGGATCGCCACTTCCCAATTAAGTAACCAGAAAACTAAATTTTCATACTGTCGTCTGGAAGCAACTGCACCAGCTGCAGAAGGACACAAAGAAATAAGTGTACAAAACCCTGGCTACAATTTGGGGGCAGGAGGGAAGAAGACAGTAAAAATATGATTTAAAAATGAGTCATCGACTCTGGCCAGGAGATGAGACAGGCAGGGTCAAGCTGACCAGCAGTGACATTGCTCTGCAGGAACAACCAGTACAACCAGTTACGACCTCACAGGGACACCCCAGTATGGTTTTCCCAGTGGTCAGGATGCTGTGACCCCCTCCGTCACCCCACGGAGCCTGGGTTGTCAGGGCATTTTGGGATCTGCTGGGAAGCAGCACAGATGTTCATGAGGACATGGATCCAGCCATCCAGCTCCCTGTGGCAGCAGCTCCCAGGGCTGGTGGTTGCCCATAAGGCTGGTGGTTGCCCATGGGGCTGGTGGTTGCCCATAGGGCTGGTGGTTGCCCATAAGACTGATGGTTGCGCACAAGGCTGGTGGTTGTGCACAAGGCTGGTGGTTACCCATAGGGCTGGTGGTTGCCCAGAGGACTGGTGGCTGCCCACGGGGCTCTCTGTTGCCCATGGGGCTTATGGTTGCCCACAGGACTGGTGGTTGCCCATAAGGCTGGTGGTTGCCCATGGGACTGGTGGTTGCCCATGGGACTGGTGGTTGCCTGTAAGGCTGGTGGTTACTCATGGGGCTGATGGTTGCCAATGGGGCTGGTGGTTGCCCATAAGGCTAGTGGTTGCTCATGGGGCTGGTAGTTGCCCATGGGGCTGATGGTTGCCAATGGGGCTGGTGGTTGCCCATGGGGCTGACAGATCAGCGTGGCTCTGACCACACCTTACATCCCAACCCTAAGTTTCTCCATGCTCAGCGTAAATTGGCCAATCTCTGGGCACTGTGCTGCAGAGAGGTCTGGTCCTCTACTGTTACCATCAATAGGATTTTTGCCTCTGATATCACATATTGTGAGATCTAGACCAAAAAGCCAATTATTCAAATTTTATATAAACACAATGAACACCTGACAACAGAAATAAAAATAACTCCACTGGTATTGAGGGACTTGCACGTGCTTTTGCAAAAGGTCATTTTAGACCTTAATATTTTATAAGTTTTTACTTTGACGTTGTAATTTTGTACGGTTATTTAAGTATTTTATTGCAACATCTGTGAAAAATACCTTGCGAAGCCTCTGTGAGAAGATTTTATTTCCCACTCGTTTCGGTGAAAATGAAGCTGCGTTTACAGATAACATGAAACCTGTGTTCTAATAAGAGATACAGCTTTAATTATTCATTATTACACTTATTGGTATCTTACACTGCACTTAACGGCAAGGAAGAGATCTGTTCTGTGCTGGAGCGGACAAGCGGTGCCGAACACCGGCAGTGTCTTGGTGAATTCCGGCGCACGGAATTATTTTTGGCAGAACCATTTGGCATCGTCTTGTTGCTTTGTCACCTCTACCATTACTTCTGACAACCTGCCTTTGTGTCCTACAGGAAAAGAAAAGCTGTTCTCAAAAGATGTGATTTTCTCTTCATGGTGCATATGGTGGTTTTTTGGTTTAATCTGAGGCCTGGGGGCTTGCGCCAGGGCACATGGAAGAGCAGACGGAGTGAACTCTGGAAAAGGGGTTTTTGTCGGTGTCGCTTGCCCTGATAAATACAGGTTGGTTTTGTTCTGGGGTTTGGTTGTTACAGGATGGGCTGAAAATCAGGGAAGAGCAAAGATCTCCCAGCGGTACATATCTTAATTTGATTTTTAATTACTATTTATCAAAACACATATAAAACGTCTCATGATAGAGATACATGAGGTTTGTAAGTACGCACTTCAAGACTGTTCTGTTTATTTCTAAAGGCACCAGGTGCTGAGCAGCCCATTTTGAGATGGTGTTCATAGACCTGGTTCTTTCAGTTGGGGTCTAGAGGCAAGAAGCACAGAGTCAAGCCCTGGAAACAAGGGTCCATCATTCACTCCATCACAACAATCCCAGCAGTTTGCTTTCCCTCATGAAAGCCAGCCAAGGGAAGTCCTTATCTGGAAACTCTTGGTCAACATGGGGTCACATAGGGCCATGGACCCCTTGAGATCTGCAGGAACATGGCAACCACCAGCTTCAGGTGTTGCCTTCACCTTGACACCCAGCCTTGGCTGTTCTTGGCTGAAATTGCTCTATCCTCATCAACTTCTCCAGGACACAAGAATGAATGAGGGAGAAGCTCACACCCCCCCAGAGAAATGTCCTCCCCACCTGTAGGATCTCCACCCCAACCCGCAGGTGGAGAGGTTGCCAGTGGGCACCTTCTGCAGAAGACAACTGTAGCGGAAGTCAGGGAGCTCCCCATCCGTGAGCAGAACGGAATTGCTGCTGTATCTAGGGGGAACATCTGGGCTACTGTCGGCAACTTACATACATTTACTTAATTGCAATCTTGAATGAAATTGTCCGTCATAAAAGACGCCTCAAGAATTCTGATTTCAGCCGCCTATCTGCGCGAGTTGCAATGTGCGCTCACACCATTTGTCTTAATTTTATTTCGCCATCACTAACTGTAGACACTACTTCAGAAATATTTTGAATTTAGTTTTAATTGTACAGCTTTCAACTCACGCAACATTTCTCTTTGTGTTGAAAGCATCACGGTGATTTATCCTCATTATTGTGTAAATAGGTTTCGGCAGTTCTCAGTAAATAAAACAAAGAGTGACAGGAGGAGAAGGGGGAATTTGCTTTCCTACCAATTAGAGTAGCCTTAGGCAGTACTTTTAAGAGGAGATAAATCCTGCAAATCACTAAAATGATCCTGTCACATGCACCAAATATTAAAATCACACAGCGGCGCACTTCATACAGTTTGCTTTGGTTTAATGAGTTGGGGTGGGCTCCGTCATGAGGTTTGCATCTCACAGTTGGGGACTGTTGATTGACAGTGAAGATCATGCCCAACTGCAGCTTCCCAACCAGTAGGGCCAGATGGAAAATCACAATTCATGTTTAATATGCAGTTTTTCAGCTAACGAAAATTCCCAAATTGTCTCCTCACCTCCTACCTGAAATTTTTTTTTCCCATAATAAATGCAAAATATGCTTTATATTGGCCAAGAGTGGTTTTTCCTCCTTCCAGCAAGTTATCACAAAAAATCCCATATAAATGATCCCTATTAAGTGAAAAACCTGTTAACTTCTTCTATCATGTAAGTTATCAAAGATTAAAAGAGAAGTTTATGAAACATCTGTTGACACTGTGAAAAGCAAGTGGTGTGTCAGGGTAAAGACAGGATCACAGAAGAAGACGTTTCAAAAACACAAAATAACTAAACAAACACTTTGTTCCACTAAATTTTCTGCCCAGCGCAGACTCCTGTACCACGCTGGTGAGGATGCCGGGGCTCCTTTTGGATTTGCCGTTACGGCGGAGAACGTGACCTGGCAAAAGCTCTGCAAGGGCGTCTATAGCCACCGGAACGAAACACGCAGAAAAAGCATAATACACGTAGGAAAGAGACGGTGGATATCAAGCTTTTAATGATAACCACGACCTAGCAGGCGTACTGCATGATGCCATAGGAGCCTTCATAACTCCCAGCCTGGCTGCTGTAGCTCGGAGTGTCCTATTTTCAATTACTATCTCCCCCTCCACCGTTCTCCTGCAGTCAAGTTTTACACTCTGACATTTATACTTAGTATATGGAGCAATGATTGGTACCTTGTTCCAGCATTTTTTGTGCAATGCTTTATGAGAGTGGAACTAAATGTATGACAGGAACCCCAGTAACCTGAGACCCTGGGTCAGTAATGTATTAAAACAAAACAAGACACACATGGCTTCGGCACAGCAAGAAATCATGCAGGAATGGGGGCTCAGACAGGCTGAGATAAAGAAGGGCTACCTAACAGCTGCAATTATAGCCTTCGTTATACGAGTCAATCCATTACTGCATATGGGCTTGACAAATTACCATAAATGCCAAGCCAGAACAACAGCCAAGTCATTTAGCTTCGCACTGGACACTTTGAAAGTTGGTACATCTAAATATCTCAGTGAGGGCTAATTAATTAATCAGTCTTCTTGTTGGTATATAATGATTATGATTTTTTTCTCTTTTTTAATGTAAAAACTCCCTCCAAATAAACAACAGGCAAATTATTATCATTACTATTATTATTATCATTATTGTTATTACTATAGCGGTTAGGGGATAAAATCATTGATTTGTAGTCTCACTGGAAATGGAACAGCACATCAATTTGTAAGTGTCCCAGAATAAATACAAGTTTTTCATTACTACTTTCAATAACATACGTCTGCAAATTAAAGTATTTACATTGAAGATACGCTCACTGTCAACTACCCACAAGTTAACAAATGCTTGCACAATCTTCACACAGTATTGATTTACAAGTATTAAATTATACGATTATGTTTTATCACTTTCTCATATGTAGAATAGCTGTTCTGCTCTGCACAGGATGGAGAATGATCATTAACATTACCTCACACGTTTTTTATATTCCCTGAAAAATATGTAGCACCGTGACTTCCACAGGGCACATCTTCCTAACCTTGTCATTTATTAAGTCAATGTCTTATCAACCTTCTCATAGACATTTTCCCCATCACATCTCAGCATTTCGAAATTAACGGCACTGCCCTTCCAGGAGGTGAACTACCGCTGGATGGTTTTCAGCCAGGGTGAAGTACAAAGAGATTGAAACCAGCTCTGCCCAGCTCAGCGCCATTCCGACCACCCTCTGGGGTTTGACACGGTGAAGCTGTGGATGCCCCATCCCTGGAGGGGTTCAAGGCCAGGCTGGATGAGGCTTTGGGCAACCTGGGTTGGTGAGAGGTGTCCCTGCCCATGGCAGGGGGTGGCACTGGGTGGGCTTTAATGTCCCTTCCCACCCAAACCATTCCATGACTCTATGGTTCTATGAAGCCAACCAACCACCAACCTGGTGCAGAGACCCCCAGCCTGGCTCCACCTGGACCAGCACAAGCTGCAGGAGGTCTTAACAGCTTGGCTTACCAGCATGTCATCTACCATGTTCCGGCAGAATATCCTTCAAGTCTTATTTGGTTTATACATTGTATAGACCAAGCTTTTCCCCTGTCCCACCTCCCTGTTCCCTGCACAATCAGAAGCGTTTCACGGCACAGTCCCCATGCTGGGTCCTGCTGGCAGCGGGCACAGGGTGAGCACTCAGCGTACCTACAATCAAAGCTCTGCGTGGCTGTTAAACAGCAAAGAAGGATGCTGCAGTGCTGGAAAACTGGTCATGGGTCACCCAAGATGACACAGGAACCGTATTTGGGACTGAACCCGTTGGGTCAGCTGGAGGAGTGATACCTTCCTGCCTCAGACGCTAAATATCACCCAAGCTCAATGGGAAACGAAGAGAAGAAGGTACAGGTGAGTCTCCTTCACAACACAGTCCTGATTCACGCCTTGAAAAATGTGCATAAGGGGCACCAACTGTCATGAACATGAGGGTCATGAACATGAGAAGCCATCAAGCAGTTAAAGACCTGATCAGAGCTTGTGTTCATAAAGGGGATGAAATTCAGGTTACAACAGACAACTTTAATTCTGCTGAAAATTAAATGGTCAGTGTTTGACTTCCTACTCTTAAAATTGGAAGCTAGAAATGCTGTCACCTGGAACCACCCAGCCTTCTCTATGAAGCACCAGAAGACACAGAGCTCCAACAGATCTCTACTCCAGCGGGTAAATGGATGCTAGGAGGCCGTCAGCGTGCCGTTGGGTTGAGTGCTGGCCGGTGCTGGCTCTGAGCATGCTAACTTTGGTGCCGCCGGGCTGCGGTAGCTCAGCACTTCTCACATGACAACTTAGTCTAATTGAGTGGGACAAATTATCTTACAATGGACTCTGTGCAACAGCAGCAAGACTAAATCTATACTCCGGCTAACTCCCAACACATAATTTAGCCATAAGAGACTAGCAACGTCAGTGGTTTCCACAACCATCTGCTAAAAGCAAAAGTAAATTAATTCTTGAGAAATTCTGTTTCGGTTCCAGAAACCAGGATGATACGTCTGTAATATGCGAGATCCAAGTTAGAAAAACATTTTTCTCCTTGCACAGCCTATTGTGTTTCTCTCTCCTATTGCCTCTGACTCCTTGTGCCACGATCCCGCGCTCCCCGCTGCCGGTGGAGGGAGGGGAGGGGAGGGGGTGCCGGGCCTGGCTCTCAGCAGGACAGCTCTGAAGAGGAGGCAGCCCCCTGCCCTCAAGCCCTACAGCTTGTACCTGCAAGCTAGGAACAATCACAAGAAAAAAAAAAAAAGTCATGTTCTCGCATTTAAATTCATTTTTGGCTTTTCTCCCACTATGAATGATCCAGAGCATAAAACATCTAATTTTATTATTTGATGGCAATTCTATTGGTAGAGCTACAGTTTCAGAGGATATTTAACCTGATTTATTCACTCCTCTCCACCTTTGACTATCCCTGTGCTTTTCAAGAAGAGAGTCTTTTTGATGTTAAATAAAAAGTTGAGGAATTTAAATGAAGGACTTCAAAATAAAAGTTCTGACTTTGCTGACTCATGATCTTTAATAAGAGAAGATACTGGGCACCAACGATCAGTTTTCATTTGCTATCAGATAGGCACCTTCACTGCAGTAGTTTTGGCTTGTTTGGGTTTTTTTTTTTAATTTATAGACAACCATCAGTATCTGTGACCTTGTGAGAATGATTTAGGAGAAGCCTGCTTTCTGCAGGTGAAGGATCCA
>VZTO01016690.1:51855-54355 GCA_013400615.1 Syrrhaptes paradoxus | reverse complement strand
TGCACAGCAGAAAAGCAGAAGGAATTGGCCCCAAATTATTCAAAGGGAAGCTGCTTGAAGAGCAAAGCAACTCCGAGCAGCGCTGCAGAGGGCCGGGAGCAGGAGGCAGAGCAGCGGAGGCTGGAGGTACTTTTATTGCTATTGTTTGTCTACAAATCTCCCCCATGCCAAACAATGATGTTGTCCAAAGCGAGCTGCTTGCTATTAATGACTCATGAGTACAATAATGCTGCCAGCCCCCTACTAGGTGTTTTGTCAATGGACTTAAATTTCTAAAGTCTCAAACTGTTGCTGTTTGTTTCCATCCATCCCCCAGCACTTTGCACAAATGTCTGTGGAGTACCCCGGCTCCAAAACCCTTCACTCTCAGCACTGACCTTTGTGCTCTGGAAACAATTACTCCTGGAAAGCCTGTCAATATCATTATTTTTACAAGAAATCAATACGCTTCACAAAGTTAATGGGGGATTCAGGCAGCAAGCGTTTACCTTCTTACTGTCAGTGGTGCAGCGGGCTGTGCTCTGGCACAGATGACAGATTCGCCTCGACACCGAGCAGACAGTAAGCAATGGGTGTAAAGGAAAAATAGGCTGCAAGCAGGCGTGGAAAACGTCAGCTTCTGCAGGCATCTATGCTCTAACGAGCCAAAGATGTCAGCCTCTTGTAGTGTCCACTCTGGAGCAAGCAAAGAATACAGGGAGGCTAATGAAAGGGGGATTAGGAAACGGTTTCCAGTTCGTAAGTAGAAATAAACCAGTTTGGAAATGCTGGGGGGAAGTATCTGGGGGTTCTTTACAAGGGGGTTCCCAGCAGCCTGAATGGCTGCTGGGAAAAAATAATAATAATAATAATAAAAAAAACAACCCACGCAAGAAAATGCATTCTACAAATTCAAAATACATCCTGCAAATTCAAAGCATATTCTACAAATTCCAAATATATTCTAAAAATTCCGTCTGCGGGTTGAATTAACCCCGTTTATTTCTTGGAGTTTAACTACAGTATGAGAGAGGCAAATTCTGCCATATTTAGCTCAATTTCCTCCACAGAAGTATAATGCCAGCCTAAGATACTTTGCATGTACTAAAAAAAAAAAAAAAAAGGAAGGTGACCACTGCAATGCCTTCACTAGTAAGGATGCTGTAGTTGGCTATTTTTATACCGACTAATAAAAGGCTTGTACTGTTATTTCAAGAGTATTATCAAATTATTCACATAAGCTTTAACTAAGCTGTCTGTTTTTCCAAGGTATTATAATCAAGGTGTAATAAAACCACAGAAAATGTATTTTTAATGTGTTCAATGGAAACCAGACAATATTTTAAGGAGTTGCCCAGCACAAAACCTGCCCTCACAGGGATGCTCTGGAGCCCTCTGGGACACAACCTCGTTGCATTTGCTGTGTTCTGTGCCACCAGCACCCAGCTGGCTTGCACCAGGATGCCCAATGTCAGCAGCCCGGTGAACTACGCAACGGTACGGCAACAAGAGAGCTGCTTTTATAGGCATATTTTCCCCTATCACCCCAGTTTCTGCTCTTGGGCTGTTCATTATCTGCACGCAGGCTTGTCAGCACGGCGGCTGGAAGGAGCCCTTCTCCTGCCCAGCCCCAGCCACAGAGCAGCTGCGCTCAGGCGCACCATCGCCTGCTCCTGACGTCACTCATTTTCTGAGCTGAAATCTAGTAAAAAAAAAAATAATAAATAAATAAAAGCATAAACAAGCATCACGCTCCGAGCACCCAGGCAGCACTTTTAGAAAACAGACGGCATTGCAAGCGCGCCCAGCAGCCCGCTGCACCCCGCGTCCCCAGCCTCAACGGGAAGGGCTCCATCACTTGGGCACATGGCAGGGGGGGTTAAAAAATACTAAAGAAAAATTTTCTCCGGCTTCCCTCCCCTGCTATCAACAGTTTGGAATTTACACTAGCGCTTTACATCATTACCCCAGTCGTTCACAGCTTTTTAAGGCTTTAATGCAAACCACATGCAGAACCAGGCGCTCCCCGCTCCCCGCCAGCAGCGCTGGGCTGGGCGGGATGGGAACGGGCTCGGAGGGGAAAACCAACAAACAGATCTCTTGTCTACAAAGCACAACTCAACACATTTTTCATGCATTGTGGGCTTCTCCAGAAGCAGCAAGCTGTTTAAAAAAAAAAAAATAAAAAAATACCTGGCCCAAATTGAGCATTTGCTTGACATGATGGAAAAGTGAGTGCTATTTTCTGTTATATTGCCCCTATTCTACATCAACAAGAATATATTTTTTTTTTTGCTGTTCCCAACTGATTTCACAGTAGTGAACTCCGTTTATGAATTATCTGACACATTTCTTGCAATTCTTCTGACAACAGTGCTCAGTGGAAATTTCAAGGCACCTCTCTTCTGACAAGTAGAAATATCAATATTTGAATAAATTGTGGATTTTAAACTTCTCACTCTGATGCACCACAGCAAGGAAGACTGAATTTTTCTTTTACTGGGTCTAATCCCCTTGAGCC
>VZTO01016690.1:36855-49355 GCA_013400615.1 Syrrhaptes paradoxus | reverse complement strand
ATTTCGAGTCATCTGCTTGAAGTCTATACAATCTATCGACCTGCAGATATTTTTTCTGTACCTTTCTGACAGATTTCCATTAAGATTCATGTTACTGAAAAAATTGTTGCTTTAAAATTACATATTTAGGTACTGATAAATATATTGCAAATTATCTTTTTTTTTTCCTTAAATCAGTGTAAGTATTCATGTCACATATTTTTATCCTTTTCTTTCATATTTCTCCTTTTCTCCCTCTTGCATATACGCACACAAGACAAAAAAAAAAGGAAAAAAATCCTCTCCACTCATGGGATGGGAACAGGACCAGGCTCCCCAGAAGAGATGTTACCCACTCTGGGTCCTACACTGAGGAGAGCAGCAACGACCCAGCTACCGAAATCACCTTGGAAGGCGCAGGTTGTGGTCAAGAAAATAGCCAAGCCAGCCTGCTCTGCTTAGCAAATAGCATCAGGGCTGTGTTCTGGTCAAAGATGTGTGTGTTTATGGAGAAAAGTAACAAAAAATTGCTTTGGAGGGGAAAAAATATGGATAATTAAAGTCAGAAATGGGTCTTTTTTTTTTTTTCCTCCCAGCCTTATGAAAGACAGTAAAACTAGTGTAAAATCAGTGTAACTTAATTGACTTTCCAATGCTAATTTATGCTAATGGAGGTTCTGGTCCATAGTTTTCACCTGGGAACTCAATAGCAATGAGTGATGGCTCCAATTAGTCATTATAATTGTGAGTTGCTAAAGCTAATATTAGTAGAACTGCATGACACTCTGGGTATCTCCCCAAACTTTTCGGATAATAAGCACCGTTCCACCCAGCTGGGTTGTATTTAGCTGCAAATGTGTCTCAGCTGGGTTTCGCAGTCTTTTGGGTCACCCATGAGCGTTTGCAGAGTGGTGTCCTTCAGCAAAGCCCAATGTCCCAACCCAACGGTGGATCCAACCGGATGAATATTTGACGGTTGCTCCCCACACCAGGCAGCTGGTTAATATCCAGACTGGATGGTTTATCTGGTGAGGTCCATGTTGGATAACTAACACAGGACAAGTCCTTCCAGTCTGCAAATAGCCAACTGTCCTTCCTCATGGACATTTGAGTTTGGGCTTGAAGAGCAATCTTTGTCTCTTAGGCACAGCCAAGGCTCTCAGTGTTTGACAGTAAGGTCTCTGCCCAACCTGGGGTGACCGTATCGCCTCTGGGATTCTAGGACCACTTTGAGTATGCTAAAGGAATTCAAACCCTTTTGTTCAAATGAATAAAAACAAATAAATTCTCTTTATGGTGTTTTTCCCCTCTTGATTAGTTCGATACGAAATTGTACATTGTCCATAAATGTTCATGTTCTGCAATGATGAGGATTTCGAATGAGAAACACGTAAATGTATTCCTCAGACCCAGTTTAACAGATGAGTAAGTTCAACAGATGAGTAAGTAACAGGTGGAAACGCTGGCACCTAATCTGAGGCAGGATTTCTGGGGCAGAGAAATGTCTCTCGATATCTATATGACTCAGCAGCAAAGAAGCTGATAATGGTTTGATGACAGGCATGAGGTGTAATTTTGAGATGGATGGGATGGTTGGTGCTTCTCAGCGCTACCGACTCGGGACGCTGCACGCTCGGGCGGGCATCGCTGCGCTCCGTTCTGCACAGACCGCAGTTGGATGGCTTTCTCACACCACACTGAAAAGGAGGTCCCAACTAATCGTTCAAATATGATTTATGTATTAATTAGAATTAAGGCTTGGCCTAATTTTAGAGGAGAATTCTTTGGAAAGGTGCTTCGTTCTAACTTATTTACCCTTTGTGGTGCGTTCCCGGTGTTTTCCTTTGACATAAGCAGATGGAAAATGCATGAAATCTATGTATCAACTGTGTGCTTTTTATTCTTTTTTTTTTTTTTCATAGGGTTCAGCATTTCCACCATTCACTATGAAAAGCAGAAATCATAGTTAATGGAAGAGGGCTTTACACCACAGTGGACAAAACAATCAGGCTAACTTCATCCTTTATGGCACTCCACGTGCTCCTTCTCAACAGCATCAGCCAAAGACACGGTTTCCTGTCCTTTGGGGAGAATCACACCCAACTTTACCCAAAGCTTTAGTCTCATCCTCTCTCCTTCACCTGTGATGAAGTTCTATAAAGGGCTCCAGAACAGCTCTGCTTCTGAGTTACGGGATTTTTCATTGTTAAAATAAAAATCTAAAGCCAAAACCTAAAGATAGAGCCTAGCTGAATTCATCATGCCTTTAGATGTGTGAGTTAAAAATAGCTGAAGAACAGATCTTCCCAAAAAACAACCTGCTGACTTCAGCTGGAAACAAAGGGCTGCCCTGGGTTTCTTATCTAAAAGTTCATACCACACAGGCTGCAAGAAAGAGTGGGCTACACACTCGTTTTGTTTTGAGGTGATGCATTAAAACAAAGAATAAAATAATACGGCCAAGTAACTACCAGAAATCACGACGTTGAGCATTTCAGTGGCTCTGTTGTTTTTGCAGGACAGAAGAACACCACGCAGAGCCCGTCTTATGCACGTAACTTATTTGCAGGTTATTATTTAGATGCATTTTTCCAAAGCAATGAAAGAGGAACTGATTTCCTTCTCAGAGAGCGGGTTTGGAAATAGTTGTACTGGCTTTAGGAAAAAAACCTGCTGGGAAGATGTTGAGGGTTCTCCACGTTAAGGGGCACTCTGAAATGACCTAAGGCTTTCTCTAGGGTTGCTCCATTATGTCAGAAGCACTTACATTGCCAGAAAGCTGTAAGTCAACTGTGGAAAATGTAGCAATGAAATTCTTCGAGAAAGGACAAGAAAGAATGACAAAATAAAGAGGAACAATAGTAGGCATCTGCCACAAACCGCTTGATTTGGAGAAGAACAAGAATGTTCCATCTCCCAGCACTCTGTAATTGCAGAATCCTTAAGAGCTGCAGAAGAAGAGGTACAGCTAAGTGTTAAGGTTCTTCATTTTTATAGAGGATAATTTTATGTTGCTAGAAATAAAGATTTAATTTTTGTCCGCAAGGACTTTTTCCCTGGAAAGCATTAACAATAAGAAAAGGGAAGGTTCTATTCTTAGCTTATTTTGGCAACTAATCCAATTAGCAACAGCAGTTGATTGGATAGCCAACCGGCTGAAATGAACTTGGGTATAAATCTTATCTTTTAATAACTTTAGCAACTTCCTTGCATTTATTTTTTCTCTGTCTTTTTTAGAATTCATGGTTTCCTGGTTACCTCCTGGTACTTGAGACCCGCTGTAGCTCTTTTTTTGATTTTCCTACCTGTCTGCTGGCAATCTGTGACCTTGGCGTGCCCTTCAATTTGGAACAGGGTACTCGGCAGAGTGGGAGAGCAGATAGCCCAGGACCTTTTTGGTGGGAACCACTCCTCTTCATCATTTCTTCTTCCCCATCCCTTTGCACCTCCATGCAGTTGTTCCTCTCACTGGAGATAATATTGCTCCTCTTCCCTTTGCTTCTCCTCAGCCCCCTTCCTTCTGCTATTTTTTGCCCATTATCCCAAGTCCAGGCTCAATTTCTCTCCCTCTTCCTTTCCAACTTTTTGAAAACAATTATTTTCCAATGTTGATCCTTCCTGAAAGGATGTCTACCTGCTGTGTGGTCCTTCCTATTCTTCCTGAGTACTCAGAATAAACAAGAAGGTGTCAGAGCAGTTCTTCTTCCCCAGCCCCTCAACTAGGGAGAAACTAATTAATGAGCTGAGAGAGTTTCTCTGGGAGTAAGAGGAACGTGTTCCCTCTAGGCTCTCCCACTCCAGGGTTTAGACAGGACGCAAGGTTCCCCAGCCCTATCCCTTCTCTGCTGTGAACAAATAAACACCTGGTAAATTTTAGGGATCATTGTCCTCAGTAGCAGTGGATTTAAATGTTTCAAAGCTGTGGATGTCCCATGGGCAAAGGACAATCATATCTAGGTTTTTTCTTAACAACATAGAAAGTTGCATGAAGGACCTTCTTTTACACCCTTACCATCCACGGTTAGATATTGGGTGATTCTGTACCTAAACTGACTTTCTTTACAAGACCATTCCTCATGTAGTTGGAATGAATGATTATTTAAAGCTTTTTTTTAATCACACCCCCTCAAACCTTGTTGCTAATGTTAAAAACTGGGGAAAGGATAAGTCAGGAGCTTGAAAAGAAGATGGCTATGTCTGCATGTCACCCTAACCCTCCCTCAGCTGACAATCCTACCCAGGGCTACCCACCCCGGCGTTTTCACGGGGGATGATTAATCCTGTGTGACTCATTTTTCGGTGCCTGACTTGATGAAGGATTGTGTATATAGCTACATGAACACAATGTATGTACACTATACATAACACACGTACACATGTACCTAAACATACATACACGCTACACAAGCTGTGAAAAACCAGATCCCAGGCATCTCCCACGCAACACTTAGCTGCTCCGTTATTAATCTCTCTGGGCTTCAGTTTCCCGTTCCTAGAGCAGGGATGCTCCAGGTGACAAGGGCGCTGCAGAAGTGACTTTCTGTTGCCGACCTACGCAACAGCGACGAGCTTTGTGAGATGGCTCGGGGAGGAACTTTGGTGGGGATTTTTGAGGCAAGACTTGGAGAGCACTCAGTAACCCAGGCGTACGAGGACCACACACTGAACAATGGAGGGAAAAATACTGAACGAGGTAGGAATGATGCGGGGGGGAAATCCTGTTTCTGATTATGGGACTAAACCCAATAACCTAACGCATACACGCAGGGAACCCAACCAGACTTGCAGGGGTCACCTTTATTAGAGCAATTCTGTTTGTTTGCTTTACTTTCGAACGCTTGCCTTTGCAACCTTAAGAATATTCCTTTAATTTAATTGTTTATATGCTAAGAAGAAAAAGACAAGAGAGAAACTAAGCCCATTAGCAAACGAGGAAAGGGATAAGATTAATGACGATTCAGCAATAACTAGAACTGATTCTACACGGGGGATCTGCCCCAGTTGCCACCTTCAGTGACCAGTCACCAGCACACCACCACCAGCACAAATGCATAAAGCCAACAAGGAACTGTACTGCAACTCTTATCAGCTGCTGAGATCAGTCTGTGGCACATAAAGCAATTTAATTTCTATTTATGTTTGGTCTGCCAAAGTTTGTATTTTGGGTGGGAGGTAGGCTGTGTCAATGTTCACTAACGCCTGAAATTCTCATCGAGAAGGTTAAATGGACCATTAAAAATTAAGAAGTTCAACTTTTTGCAGGAGAAAAATTGTACAGGGAGTAAAGAAGATATATATAAG
This sequence comes from Syrrhaptes paradoxus, assembly GCA_013400615.1. Lineage (NCBI taxonomy): Eukaryota > Metazoa > Chordata > Aves > Pterocliformes > Pteroclidae > Syrrhaptes > Syrrhaptes paradoxus. The sequence continues at coordinate 44,075 of VZTO01016690.1, read as the reverse complement.
CTGCTATTAAAAGGGAATGTATACAGAGTGGCTGGAATGGCCACGCACACCATATCCATTCTTCAGTAAACCGAATGTGCAGCCAATAGCTATTTTGGAAGTAACGAAGGAGCATGGCGATGGTAGGAAAATTAGCGCAAGGTGAAGAAGTTGATTCTTGATGAAGGATTAAAACAGCTAACCAGGTGTCTGCTTTGCTCGGTGACAAAGGAGAAGGTGTCTGAAAGAAATATCTAAAAGGAAATAAAGAAGCCACAGGAGAGCAAGCAGAAAGCACAGCAGAGCTCCAGTTCTTCCCCCCACGCTCAGAAGCAGCTCTCCAAGCCCTCCCTTTCCTACAGGTCCATGTCACAACGCTCCTCCCTTTTTCCATTTTTCCGGATGCCAGAGACACAAACCCATGCTCCAGACCTGTACCCATGACCAGTGCTTCCAACTCAAATTATTCTTTTGCAAACTGTAGGAATAAGGGGGAAGCCAGTGTTCCTTCCTGGCTTATTCTTATCATGGATCTGCCTCTTGCTATGGACATAATGATATGAATGAGGAGAGACAACTGAAAGAGAACAAATTAATATTTTTGGAGTTTACAACTGGGACAAGGGATTTTCATATCTTCTACAGGAGGAAGAATGGCTTATTCTGCCCTTAAAATGTCACTAGCTGATGATGACCATTGGCATTGCTGGTACTTGCCGAAGAAAAACGTAGGGCAAACACTTTGTAATATTAAATACAAGGAGTAAACTGCAAAGGTCATGGATGCAGGACAAGCCGTTTGTATTTAATGCACAGGGTAAGGGAGAGTCTGTGACAGCTCCTACGGTCAGAACAAGAGCGGAGCGAAGGTTCCGAATGGCTTTTGAAGCAGAAGAGGAAAATGGTGAGAAGGATAGAGAGGGGAGATTGCCGAAAGCCCGAGATGCAGGATAAGAATTCTTTCCTTTAATGAAAGAAAAAAAAAAAAAGAAATATAAAGGTGGCATTATGGGAGAAGAATTTGTCTGTGTCTTGAAAGTGATGTGTTCAAAGACAGCTCCGCCACCGTGACACAAGTGACAGAGACCAGTCATGGCATCAGCGATATCATCTGAAACTTTTGAAGCTGGTGTTAGCTTTTGCTCACATTTAGTTCAAGTTTAGTGCAAACCTTCTGAAAGAGATATTCAAAAGAGAGATTGAGGCCATAGATCTGCAGAGAAAAACAAGTCAGGAGATGAGTGACAGACCAGTAAAACACTTCAAAGGTGATCGTTGTAGGTCTTTGGGTGAAGGAGACCACAAACAAAAAGAAGAAAACAGGACCAAACCCAGAGGAAACTTTATGAACAGGAAGGAAGACAATATAAAGGAGTCAGCACAGCACGGACGAGAAAATGTCAAAGACTAACGAAGGAAAGGAGATGAAAAATAAGTGTGCAGCCGAGCAGGACAGAGCTGCAAAGAAGACGAGTGGCCATGGTGGTAGAAAGTCAAAAAACTGCTAAAAAGTTAAGAGTGGAGCCAAGATCTGCAAAATCAAGAGTGAAGGAAGAGAACGGATGGCAAAATACTGAAGCACAGGTGTGCTGGGCAGAGCTGGAGGATGAGGAACTGTGGATGAAGGCAAAGTCAGCTGGGGCCACACGTGGAGCTGCGTCCCCTGGAGCTGGCAGCCTCTTTACAAGAGCTTTTTCTAAAAGTCCGTTAAAAATATTAAGAAAGGAGGGGAAGAAAAGAGGAAATACAGTTGAACAAAAGGAATGGAAGAAACAGAAGCACAAGAAAACAACTGCAAGGAATAAATAAATAGAGATAACCCTCAGCTCCAGGACGAAGAGGGACAGGTCTGGGCAGACCTGTTTTCCCTTCCAGCACTACTGCAGTTATCGAACTATTAGCGACGTAATTTCTCATGATACATATGACTGTGTAATGCAACAAAATGTGATTTGGGGACTGGATTGAATACTGAGAGTTCTAATTGCGGCGTACTTAGGCTTAGAACAATAGCAAGAGGAATATTTCCATGCTTCCAGCACTTCTTGCAGAAAATGCTGCACTGGAGTTTCCCAGCCCTGTTCTCGACTTCCACCCCGTTGTCTCCCCTACAGAAAGCCACCAAGGTCCCCTCCCGCTCGTCCCGCCAGGAAGGGGGACACTGAGGCACACACTGTCGCAGAAGCTGCTGCAGATCTGACAGTGCCACTCCAGGACTGGTCGGTCTAACTCTTTTTGAAAATAAAAAAGGCTTTCCAGGCACTTATTTGTCACTTTCAGGGTTTACCTCCATTGAATTAAAGATCTGAAATTTCCTACAAAACACGGTAACAAGATCACTATCAATAGAAAATATAAACTCGTACAAAAGTAAATAATTGTGCTCGCTCAGCAAGACAGCGGTCCAAAGCACAGGTTGCGAATGTTATATTGTTCCCCTGTTTAAATATATATATATATATATTTTTTTAACAAAACTTAAAGAAAATCCCTCCTTCTAGGAAGGCTGCCCTACATTGCCCTAATTTCCATGCATGCCACCCTGGTGACTTCACTCCCTCCCTCCAACTGCCATGCAATGGGTGTAACTAAAAGCAGAACCCACCCGCCGGATAACTTCCAAAGCCCCCAGCCCCGCACCGCCCGCAGCCCCCGCTCTGCCTTAGCCGCGTCTAACGAACAACCCTTCCAGTTTGGGGAGCAATTAAAAAGAGCTCGCACACTCCAACTCTCACCTAGAGCCAAGGCGACACCCCAAGGCACTTAGCCCAGTCCTTTTTTTTTTTTTTTTCTTTTTTTTTTTTTCAATTTCAGTATGTTCAGTGTACCAATAATGCTCTGATGCATTTCACTCTTGACTGGATACAGTGAGATTGCTAATCAGGATTACTTGATTCAGTCAACACTGATTTCAATAAAAAGACAAAAAAAATTATCATAAATATAGAGAAAGTGCTGGCGGCAGTGACAGGTGATTAAAATCTCATTCACTTGGAATCAGCCTGATTCATGGTAGTCGAATAGAGGAAGTCTTCATATCAGCAGCAGATGATTATTATCTCACTCACTCCAAGTCACTTCTGATTGCACATGCACACACAAATTGGCACAAAGTAGATTCATGAACAACAAATCATCATGCAGGGGTCTGACCTCCTTAAAATGAGGCTTTGTATAATAATTCTTCAGAAACAAGCAGATATCGGGTGGATAATGCTAATTTACGGAGCGGGCACAAGCAAGCAAGCTTGCATTAAACATTCAGGACGGAGAGGAAGTGAGTGGACGACAATAAATTCTCAGTATTGAGCTGCAATACTCCAGATTAATTGATTTGAAGTGCTATTTTTGTCTGTTTAAAAACAATACCAATCACTACAATAAAGGAAGTTTTCAAAGTGTTGCATCAAAGGAACAGCAGAAGGTTCAAACACCAGGATTTCCCTCTGTTTTAATTAAAAAAGTAAAACTCTGAAACACAGATTTTCAGTTGTGTGTATGTACCTGGCAATACTTTGAACGCACTCCAAGGCGAGGACAGATAAATTCAGTGCATCGGTGCATTTTTGCCTCTTGATTTCTGAATTCAGACTTTAACTGCGTTGACTAACAAAATATTGGCCACCCAATTTTAATCCACACAAAAACCAGCACAATTTCATCAGACTTCCAGTTTCTTTCCCTGGGAGGTCTGAAGCAGAAGGAAGCGAGCTGCTGGAAGATGAGAACCCTGCACCATGATGTTTGGGGGCATGGGGACACTTCATGCCAGCAGATACCCTGGGACCACCAGCTCTCCTTGCACGGCTTGAGCTGCTTCTCAAGGAGCAATACCACCCACACCACTACCGCATCCTACGAATGACAATATATGAAGCAGAAACGAGGCATGCTAATGTTCGAGCTCTTCGAAAGACACGAGCAGTGGATGCTCTCACACTTTCCCGAAGCACTCAAGTCGTGCAGCCATGCAGTAGAAAGCAAATGACCATCTTAAAAACACATCCAACTTATAGTGCAAAACAGCATCATGTCCTGCCGCCATTAATTGGGAATAATTGCAGACAGGTGTATCTCATCTGCTACCCCCAAAATATTCAAAAATAGGGAATTCATAGTGCAAACAATGAATTAGTACGCCTCTCCCCTGCCTCTGCATACTGCAGAGTATCTTCTCACGGCTTCACGACGGCAGCAAGCGTTGGACAGAAAAGCTTTTGCAGAGTGAAGTTAAACAGTTACATGTTTTACGGCTGGTTTGAAAGATTTTTTCAGATTGACAGTGCAATCAAACCCAGTAGCAGTGCCAATGTCAAAGTGCAAGTCAATATCTTAGTTAGATGTTGTCTAATAGAAATGAGTAACAGCAGTGGAGGGCGAGCGAAGACTCACTTGAAGCCCAGGATCTGGCTTGTGTTCCAAGCAATTAAAGACTGCTGAATCGATGGGGGAGAAAGCAAGGCGAGATGTTATTTAGCATGGCCATGGCTCATAAAACCAACCTGTTGAAGGATGGAGAAAGGGAGAACTTTGGGGTGGTAACCAGTAAAAGCCCGGTTCAGTCATCTGGCTTCTGTCAGGCTGCCAGAGCAGGAGCTGGGGAGCGAAGGAAGTGACCCAGTAGTCCTAACACTAAGGAGAGATAATGCTCAATTCCCTGCAGTGTCTGCATCTGATAACCCAATTATCCCCCAGTCTATTTTTTCAAAGTCTCTTTGAACCTGTGACCCACCACAAACAAAATGTATTTGTGTTGTTCTTAACTGCTAAACTCTGAAACAACAAAGGACTTGGGGAAGAGTTGCCAACTTGTGTATTTCTCTAAGGTCTACAGGAATTATATCTAAATCAGCCCAGTGTATTCTTTTTAAAACCGGTATTTTTCAATCTGAAAAAGGTTGAATGGCAAAAATAATTAAAATACATTATTTAGGATTAAAACCCTTCGTACTCAGCCAGGAGAAAAACACGAAGCCAGGAAAAACTCTGCTAGAGTATTTAACACAAGTGAAAAGTGACAGCTTGCTGTTACGCAGCAAATGTCAGCCTAGATGCTCTTTTTTATTTATTAAATAGCACTTTTATTTTGAACAAACACACCTCCTTTCCTAACTACTTCCTGGTGGATTTTATTCCAGTAATAGATATATTTTTTCAAAAAATATTTTGTTCTGGAAGTGATAGCTTTTGCCAGGAAAAAAGTTTCAGCCCTTTGCTAAAAAGCAGCATCCCTGCAAGGCTGATTGACACACAACGTGACTCGCCATTAACATTTACTCATCTATTTTTGTATCAACTCCTTTGTCTTTCTTAAACACGAACAGGGTTGTCTACGCCTTTGTGTACGTGTGTACATCATCTGGAGGAATACACAGGTACACATATTAAGGAGTAGAAAACAGAGGATTGATACCTGCAGTTAATTAAGGCTGCGATTATTTGGGAGCTCAAATGATGTCATGGCAAAACAGAAGCATCTTTCCACAATCAGAACCCAGGAGAGCCAAGTAATCTGAAAATTATCCTGCAGGAATCATAGGTAATCAGGAGGCTAGTTTATCACAACAGGGCAAATTAGGGTAGAGTTCTTTTTGCTGACTAGAAGCTCTGCTGAAGGCACAGAAAAATGACAAACACAAGGTTGAGCCAATGGTGCACGATGGCCCGACGTGCAAAGAGCTGCGGCGGAAGGACAGTGGGGATGCCATCACCATTTCCCATTTCTTGAGTCAAAATTATTCTGAAGTTTAAATGATACATAAAAGGGGGTATTTTTAATGCCAGTTGGGCACAGATATTACTTAGTGTAAATTATATTAAAAAAAAAAACAAACAAATGACTTCACTTCATTTCAATAAACACGCATCCATGGAATGACCCACACAGACACGCTAGCACACAAAATAAAATTTTATATTACCTTCAGAAGCCGGATCGATTGTTAATTCTACCATATGTTCAAGCATATTCTGTTACATTACTGTCTTTAGAAAAGCTCACGGAATAAGAGGGAATGTGTGAAAACATGCATGCTGTGCCAGTAAGTAGTTATTTTATGTTTGTAATTTTAGTTTTACTGACTTTGGGTCTCATCCAGTACGGAGAGCCACAGCAACGCTAGACTCGCGCTCCTTCGCTGGAGCCACCACGAAGCACTTTGGGGTTAGGCGGGCTGTTTGGCGTGGAGGAAAGCCAATGTTCACGGCTGGGACGTGCATCTCGAGGGGGCTGGAGGGCGATGGGCAACTCAGAGGTGCTGGAGGGCGAGGGGAGGGCTGGTGGGATCGTGCAAGGCTCTTGGGGTCTGCTGGTGGCCTCCCCACCCCTTCCTAAAGGCACAGCTCCTCTCAGAGCAGACTTTTGGCCATGGTCCGGGTTTTGACCAACAACATTGAGCAACTACCACCAGAGGAGTCACCAAGCGATGTCTCCAAGGGTTACATTAATGTAAAATAAAATTGCAAAATAAAATTGCATTATTGCTCGGCTGGTGGTCCGTTTGTGAAGGTGCACGTGATAACCAGACACAGGGCTGATTGCACATGCGCACATTTAGGAGCCCACACCATGGGTGTCCACAGGACCCCCTTCCTCATCAGTTGGGGACACTCAACCTGGCCAGCTTGCAAGGACAGGCCACCCCAGCACTGCCCACCGCCCTGCCCTAAGCTACCCCTTGACATCCCATCAGGCTGAAGACCTGTCCCGTACCCCCAGCCACTTCTGATGAGCCTGGCATATAGTATGCTGAGCTGGCCACTACAGCCACCAAAACCTTCTCCCCCTCCGGAAAAGCTCGTTCTGGACACTTCAACCCAATGAAGTTGTGGATGGACTTTTTAATAGGGCCTGTTGTGATAGGGGGTAATGGTTTTAAACTAAAAGAGAGGAGATCCAGGCTAGATATAAGGAAGAAATGTTTTTATGAGGGTGATGAAACACTGGAACAGGTTGCCCAGAGAAGTGGTAGGTGCCCCATCCCGGGAAACATTCAAGGTCCCACTGGACAGGGATCTAGGCAACCTGATCCAGTTGAAGATGTCTCTGCTCATTGCAAGTGGGTTGGATTAGGTGACCTTTAAAGGTCCCTTCCAACCCAAACCATTCTACAGTTCTATGATTCTTAACGAATATGTAGAAGTGATTAAAGGGAACACGAAATTTTGCAGCAATGCAGGAGCAGTGGGCTGTCCTTAGATCATAGAAGTCATCACAGTTGAAAAGCTACACAAGCCTCTCT
>VZTO01016690.1:24355-31855 GCA_013400615.1 Syrrhaptes paradoxus | reverse complement strand
GAAATGACATAAGAGATCCCACTAAGGGACCACAATATCCAAGCATATTGATCTGATTTACAAACCTTTTCTAATGTGAAACAAATGCTGTGGGTGTGAATTCATACTTAACCATAAAAACCCTTGCATTACTCTGTCTCTTATTAAATACCACATATAACTCTCAGCAGGTTTTATGTTGTGTTTTACTGTCAGGACTGGTTAAAGCTGGCCTAACGTTTTGTTTGGCAATTAAGAAAATTTGTAGTTTAATTTATTAAACCGAAAGAAAAAAAAAAAAAAGAAAACCAACTACACAGAGCACAATTACTTTTGTTTTATACTGTCGCTCAATCTACCTTCCATGCTAATTATTTATATTCATTCTGCTTTACAGCCGAATCTCCATTATTTCAAAGTTGTGTGGTTTGGAAAACCGACACAGATAAAATTACAGCGGTCAGTCACTGAAAAGGAAGGTGCCGAAGCAAAGTCTGAGAGTTGAAGAAATGTTGCTAAAGACAAGATGGATCTGTTCCAATACCTGCATATCCAGAGGATGAGCGCGGACGAACAAAACCCGGCGAGAAACTTGAGATAGCTACAAATCAAAGAAGGTAAAATTGCCCACGGATTGCTGGAAGTACTTTAAGCAGGAAACTCCCATAACAAAACCGCAGTTATTCAGGATTATAGGGGGGGAAAAAAAAAAATCTCTAGAATGATTTATGGCATTTTTCACAGCGATCAGGCAATACCCAAGTCGGGATACCTTCCCGGGTCTAAAGTCAACCTCCAATGGAAAGAAACAAAGTTTTGTCGGTGCATTTCCCTGTCATTGACTTGCCCAGTGACCACCAACCATCCAGCCATGACCCGCCCCAGGACGTACGGGGGGATGGAGAGGGAATTTCTTTAAACCTTCAGCTACTCTCAGCAATTATTTGTTTCCAACAGAACAACTTAAATTTGCTTTTCGGTTCCCAGCGATAGATACGACCATAGCCCACTAACCCTGTTTGGATTAGCGAAAGGAAGCTCGCTGCCCACCAGCATCTCGTGAACCGCAGAAGGACTGCACAAACAGAAAGAGGAAATCCTAATCAAATTTGGATTGGTAAAGAGCATTCCTGGCAATCCACACAATACCAAGACCAATTCGATTTTATTGCTTGTTATTCAAAAGAAAAGGCACTCACGTCTCGCCTTTGTGTATTAATAACCTCACTCAAACTGGAGGACTGCGATTTTTTTTTTTTTTAGATTGGGGTTTTTGATAGGTCTTGTTGTTTGCTTTATAACTAAACTGAATGTTCTGTGCAGCCACAGGTCTGGGAAGAAAACTGAGCATTTGTTGAAGATTTTCAGTAGTGAATTCACTTTTTAAATGGGAGCACAGCATCCTTACATCCTGTCAAATTAACTTCTCCTAGCGCACATGTCACGGGAAAATGAATTTATCCTAAAAGCGAGACTGGACCTTTGCTTTTTAATAACTCCTTCAGCTTTCGGGTTAATTTTTGATCTGATATCCTTTTATTTTTTTTTTATTTTTTTTTTAGAAACTTTTACAAAGTGCAGTGGGAGTTTTCCACGGAAGCCCTTGTTTATATTCCTACTTTCTAAAAGCCTCCTTAAACACTGCTGGGGGGATTAGGGCAGGTTTCTTTATTTCCCTTCCTACTATTTCTTTATCATGAAGGCCAAGGAGTTTTTTTAGTGAGCAGAATCCTGCTAATCGCTTTGCCCCAGCCCCCATGGCTTTGTTTCTGTCAAAATAGCTCCTTTCAGCGGCAGCGCGGAGCGAGCTGTCTGGGCAAATGAACTGCTCTTTCTCACCAGATGTGCAACCGTGTTTCGTCTTTCACGAGAGACAAGCTGGAGCCGACTCCTTCCGCTCGCTGGGCCTATGCTACATGTCTTACAACAACACAAATGTAAGCCCCTTCCTTTCCACACATGTTAAACTCATTTCCTAGTGAATTATTGGGAAAACACAACACTATCCTTACCGCGGCGTTCAGATGCTGCAGTTTACTCTCTGCGCTTCTGGCACCGCCGCCATGTGATGATGGGCTCGGTATAATTTTCTGGCTGTGAAACTTTTGCTGAAAGTATCACAGAATTTTTTTCCCCCCCCTTTTTTTTTTTNTTTTTTTTTTTTTTGGTAATTTACCTCCAACCTCAACATACCAGAATCTCCAACCCCTGTGGAACAAATACCTTCCCTTTCTACCTAACAAATGTTATTTACTCTGTTTTTTTTAATTTTTTTTCCATCTTTGAGAAATAAGGAGAGTTTGTTCAATAACAAAATAAAGCCTAGAGCTCAGCCAGCCGTATTCCGTTTCAACTGAGCAGATATACCAAGGAACCAGTGAGTTTTCTTCAGCTTAAAACGTTAACGAACCAAAACAGTTAACAGAAAAGCCAAATCACTGCCTCTCGTAAAATCCAGAGTACCCCTCAGCCTGTAAAATTCCCCAGCTTCAGATTTTTTTTCGAAAGCGCAGTTACATCTTTATTTTAATGGGGTATTAATAATGCCAGTATAACGTCGTATTATATACAGTTTTGACCACAAACATTTTTGCGAGATTTGCTGTTAAGATAAACAAACAAGAGGAGCTTGTCCGCTGGCAGCTTGACCCGAGTGAATGGGTTTCATTTTCCTGGAGCGCGAGCTGCGGCGGGGCTGCCAAGCGCAGGTTGAGCTCCCGCGTCCCCTTCCCCTCGCCCCGCGTGTCAATCACCCCCCTGGCATCCCCGGTGACAATTTCCATCCTCCCAGCCTGGAATTTCCACCTCCTCCAGCCCTGCAAAGCACTCCCCCGGCCCTAGGAGTAACCCAACACTGGCTGCTCCTACCCCCAGCCCCCCAAAATATCTGTATGTTAGAAAAGGAGCCTTATTAAACCCATTTCTACCACTTTGTTTCACAGGTTGTTTTTTTTTTTTTTAATTTTATTTTATTATCTGCTGTCTGAGAGTAATTATTTACTTCCTGGAAGCTCGCGTACCAGAACTCTGAGTTTGAAAGATTTTTCCATAACCTAATCCAATTCATCAAAGGCATCCTAACAAAATTACAGGCTCTGGCAGTATCTTTGCTTTTCACCTGATAAGGCTGCAACAGAAGCCCGGGATGGTTTGTATCAGGGTACCTCCTGGAGTATAGTTTTTGACAGCTTTGCTTAAATCCCTTCCCCCTCTTTGCCTTTCTCACCAAAGCACACGATTTTATTATTCCCTCCTACCGCAGCCGCGCAACGCTTCGGGCTTCAGACAAATACCCAAGTATCATACAGGGGGAAAGGTGGTGCAGAGCCTCACCCAGCACCTTGGGGATTTGCTGGAGAACAATGCTCCCGGGGAGCACGTCCCTCCGCTCGCTGCCCAGGTATCGCCACGATTCCCTAAGAGCAGGGATCCAGAGGGAAGGATGCGACTTGGGTGACCCGAGGAAAAAAAAGAAAAAAGGAGAAGACAGCACGTGCCAAGTCCTCTTTCTGGGGTGTCTGATCGCAGTGCTGCTGAGTTACGTGGAGGGCTTTGATTTGCCTTTTTCTTTTCTGCTCATATATGTTTGGAAAATCCAAGGGGCACTCTGAGCTGTGCCCTCTCCTTCCCTGGCACCCGAGCGTCGCTTTTTAATAGCGGAGAGGGGGTCAGACGTGTGCACCTCCAACGCCAACCTGACCGCCCCCGTCCGCAAATGTCTCCCTTGCAGCTATACCCATTAATCTACAATATACCACATTCCGAAGGGAAAAAAAAAAAATCAATGTCAGGTTTCCGATAGAAATTTTTTAAAGAACTGGTTACCCAGGAAAGTTGTAATTTTTTCATATACTTCAAACTTAGTAGAGCCAATAGGACAATGAAAGCAAAAAGAGCAGCCGAGCTATTTTAAGGTCTGTTCCTCCAGTGGTTGGGTGCGCATCTTAAAGAAAAATAAGATTTTTTTTTTTTAAATTACTCCAAACTGATCTGTTTTCATTGCATTATGCAGATGAAATGACAAGTTGTCATTTAAGAAGTTAATAAACAGTCACCATTTTGCAGGTTATCCAAATGCTACTGAATAGAAAACCTTGGATCCCTAAATGATGTGTAATTAAAATTATTTTTAAAATCCTCCTTGACAGGCCAGGGCTTAGCCAAAATGTAAATGACATTAAAGAAGACAATGAATTTAATTTTATTTAATGTCCCTTTTTGCAGATCCTCATTTACATAGCATTTTTAACAAAAGCGTTGACCTTATAAATGCTGGCATTTGTACAGCTTCTGCAGAGTTGGATTTAATCATGCTTTCGCAAAGCCATAAGGGAAAAAGCTTTAAGTTCTCTGGTTGGATATGGAGTAGGAATAAAAACATTGGGACTGGTCAAATGTTTATCCTCCTTGCTTCTGAAAACAACCTGACAAGAAGATGTAAAGGTCTAGGGAATAACCCATTGCTGTTTGTAAGGCTTGGTAATAATCATACATAATCGTTTGGAAATATAGCTAATAAAAAATATAATGAGTGTTCAGCAAAATCGGCATTAGGCCCAAATTACATGATATTAATACTTGAACAGGTGCAGAAAGGCGCTTTAAATGAGGTAAATGAATAAAATGTCCCAGAGCACAACTGTGTGCACTGACAAAAAGTCAATCACATGAATAATTCAGCGGCCGGGACTGCCAGCAAAGGTCAGCGGCTCTCACCTTTGTGACGGGAAGTGAAAGGAAACGCTGCTGACGAAAAAAAACCCCCATCGCCCTCCAGCCGCCACCCCGCAACCCCACCGAAGGTGTAAACTCGGAGTAGGAAGGAATTAAAGCTCTGCACCGGCAAGCCGGTGTAAAAATTAAAAAAAAAAAAATTAAAAAAAGAAAAAAAAAACCACTAAAACCCCAGTCAACTCGTTTAGGGAAAATAATCTGAAATTCCAGCCAGGGAAAGGTTAAAGGGGGTGGCTACCAGCAATGTCAATTATCCACAAAATCTGAGGTCAGTCGAAAAGTATTTTAAGAGCCTACGGGATTGAAATTTTGTAACAGCTGTTAAATATGACAAAACTTTTTATTCCCCCAAACTAAAGCTATTCCAAACTCTGTATGAAAGAAATGGGATAAACAGATGTCTGGCTTCCATACAGGAAAGTAGGACACACTTGGAATGATAAGTCTCCTAAACTCTATAGAATAATGCCAGATTTATTGGGGAGGGGGGTAGTTACTACCCACGGAGATGCCAACGAGCAGTAGGACTGTGATGGTACCATCTGGAAACCCGCTGCAGAGCAGGCGAGCGGTGATGCGCCGCCAGCGCGTCCAGACCCGCCAGCGAGCTGCTGCTCCGTGTCGCGACAGGGATGTCACCCTGCCACCCCATGTCGCGACAGGGACGTCACCCTGCCGCCCCATGTCGCGACAGGGACGTCACCCTGACGCCCCGGCTGCCCCGCCACCGCGCAACAGTTGGATGCCCATCCTTGGGGTGACAGCCCAAGAAGGAAAGGAAAAGTGGAGAGGATGGGTCTGGGCAGGCATTTCCATACCTTGTAATGAAAGATATGACGGTGGCACCGAGGAATTATTTTAGCGCAAAGTGTGGTTTTGGTTTAGCAGTTCCAGCGGCATCCTGTAATCATTTACAGCCATTGGAATGTACGGGTGAAATAGGAGAGATTTATCTGTTCATAGTTGTGATATGTAGACAATGGGTGTTCCTAATGAGGAACATCTGCTTTTGTGTTTTCCCAGAAAACATTATTCCACTATGAAAATGATACTCCCATCCTTTTCAGCAACACCGCAAAGAAAATATGGGCCTTTTCCTTTCTTTTATTTGCTTTTCTTTGGGTCAATCTCATTTCCCAGGGACACTTTTTCTGTGGCATCTTTTTACTGACTGAGCTGCAATTTATGGCGGGTTTGTTCTTTAACACGGGAGTCACTGTGCTGTATGAATAGCCCCGATATGCCAGCAGATACTTAACCGTATACAGTAATAAAAGTGTGTACACTCAGCCATGCTCCGTGAGAAACGGCGAGGTGACGTAAATAAAAATTCTCGGAGAATTAAAAGGTCGCAGAGGCATGCGACACGGAAAGCTGCTTCCAAGGCCTCTGGTTTTGTTTCTACATTTAAAGCCCGCTGCAAGGTTTAAATGTATAATTACATAAGTTTCTTCAAAATGTCTTAATTGCTAACAAATTCCTGAGGTACATGAAGAGGTTTGGTTTTTTTTTTAATTTTTTGTTGTTGTTCCCCAGTGCAATAAACGATTCAGACTATCACAGAGACTCCTAGTGTGGGCTGGAACAAATGGGTGGCCATAGATCTCAATTCAGGATTGAATTATTGGTTCGTATCCTGAGGACAAATATGCCTTATCTGGTCAAAAGCTGCTAAATGTATCCAAAGGACAAAAGGATCTAGTGAAGCATATTGTATATAATGCTTTTTTTAAGCCAACTAACCAAGCGGTAACACTTCTTATGGGAAACTGTAAATTGACCCACAAATTTGATGGAGAAATGTTGTTCTGGAATGCTCAGGAGGAAACATAAACCCGAAACCCAACACCGACAACAAATTTAGGTAACAAACTATTAACGCACGGATGGAGAAAGCATAAATATCGGGGATTTAAAACACACTTTGATTGTTTCAGAGGACTATTGCTCTTACAGAGCTTTTTCCCCCCTCCGTGCTTCCCTCCTACGTTTGCTGCAATTTGCTCGTAGCAAACATTACACTCGACAGTTTTTCACAAAACACGTCTTGAGAGGAAGAGCGCCGCACCGACCCCCTTGCTGAGCCGTCTGCAGCCTGCGACCGCATTCTCCCAGTATTTTGACATGAGAAGTGACAACTCTCTTTAGAAGGCTAAAACCCATGCCACCCTCGTAAAAAAAAACGAATCTTGAAAATTCCTAATGTAGAAGGTGATTAAAATTCCTATAAAATTGTCATATCTTTAAATTTAGAAGCACAGCAGATTTTTCATCAATAATTAAGATCTCTAAAGCATTTATGCCAGGCATAAATGGAGTTTCAATCTTCCTTATTCAAATAAACATGATAAACCCATTAACCAAATGTTTTCTGATTTTTTTATATCTCCTCATGCTTCTGGAATATCAAATCATGCCATACTTCTGCTAGTTTGGGAAAGGTATAAAAACACTGATATTGGAGAGCTCGTTTCCAGTTTGCCAGGACCACTCTTCCCAGAGCTGATATAATTTATCTCCCAGCGATTCCAGGCCATTATTATGCATATATCATTATAATCCCTAATCACTGGAACACGTTTCGTTCTGTGTGCTGCGTTTCGCTGCGCGCACAGGCTGCGAACACCGACTCCTCGTGCGTTTTGCAGAGCACCTTCCATAGGCACGAACCCATCGCTCTGCCCACAGCTCCCAACTGAAGTCCGACCGAGCACATAAGAGCAAAAATACTATTCGAATTTGCCTTCCCGGTTCGTTTTTCATCACATCCTGGTGTAGTCACACTTT
>VZTO01016690.1:16855-19355 GCA_013400615.1 Syrrhaptes paradoxus | reverse complement strand
AAGCCTCTTAATTAGACTACTACAGCGATTTCCGAAAACATTTAGCTGCTATATACAAAGGAAATAAACCCACATTGTCAACTCGAGAGCGCTCCAGAGTTTAAAAGGGCTCCTCTGTAACCTATTGAAATAATTATTGAAGGGTACAACGCCTCCGTCTTTGTCAGAGTAATTGTACTTCGCCTGTCAGCTCTGCTTTTCTCCGGCAGGAAAATCACACTCTTTATTTATTTATTTATTTTTACTACCGCAGGCATTTAGATCCAACCCGATTTTAGTCAAGAGAAAAAGTTTTTGCGGTGTGGGAGCGCTGGCCGTGCCCACCGGCTCCGCGCCGCTCCCGGGGACAATCCCGGGGATAATCCCGGGGGAAGGGTCCCCCCTGCCCCCTGCTCGGGGGCTGCAAAGTTAGCAACAATACTACATGTGGGCAGGCTCGCCTCGGCCGGGAGTGCAGAGCACGCCGGGGGTGTTAAAACCCGGCAGATTGGTGGAATGGTTTTAATTTCCATCTCTGGTATCTGATTTCCAGAACACTGTAAATTATTCCCTATTCTCACCTGCTTCCCCACTCTACTCCCCACCTCCCCCCCCCCCCCCAAAAAAAAAAAAAAAAGTCTCTCCGGGGAAAAAAAAAAAAAGTTGATTAAATCCAAAGCTAGCAAGCAGCTTTTTGTCTTTAATTGCTGCGGTGCAATGCTGATAACACGTAGTTATCATCGGAAAAGTTGACCAAGACAGGTTAAATAATTTAATAAGGAACTGCTTGTAATTATGTTATTTACAAGGTATGACAGAGGTTTGAGGAAGAAACAGAAGCTGATCTCAGGGAAATGGACGGGTTTGGGTGACCCCTGGAGCATGGAGTTTGAATTATGGAGATGGGGGGCTGAGAGGTGAATATGGACTAGAGGAGAACAAGATGACTTTTCACCTCAGCACATTTAACTTTTAAATCCAAATAAACGTCTCGCCTTACTAGATCATGGCATTATAAAAGAAAAGGACTAATCCCGGCCGGTTTCGGAGTGCCTAAGGAAGAGGGCTGCCCCTTTCTCACCGAGGAAAAATATCGCCCAAAAAAAGTTACCAAAGGGAAAAAGTGGATTTAAAAATAAATCTCGGCAACTCGATTTTTTTTTTTGTTTCCTTTCCTCTCTCCCCTGCTAAATTAATTATATCAAACATCTGCTAGCATGACGTTGTGCTCGATGCCATGCACACTATTTAATGATGCCAACGCTTCCTCGAACAGCACCAGCACACCTTTTTCGCTTTTTAAAATATCCTCCAGTGATAGGTAACTGAAGTACTCGCTCAGGTAAATTTAAAGTAAGTGCGGTCTACCGATAAAATATCCCCCCCCACCCCCAAAAGCAAGGGCAAAATTAGTAACTTGAGGGTTAAGAAAAGCATAAACTTTCTCACCTGTTTGGTCATGGAGTCTATTAGACGAACGTACAGGTCCTGCTCTGTCCTAACTCCTGGGGAGGGAAAGCAGAGACAAATTCCTATTAGGATTTCAATAGCGAACCACCCAAATTACATAATGAAAGCATGAGGTCAGGCAATTAACTGCAACGGACAGGGATCGGCACTCGCGTCAGGCTTCAAAAATAAAATTAAAAAAAAAAAAAAAAGCAGAAATCGCCCAGTGACCGAGATCTCGCCCACTCCTGACTCCGGCCCTTCGGGAGCCGTGCCCCAGCAAGGCCCCCCCCGGCCAGGCTGGCTGCCGGACCCACGGCCACGGCTGGAGGGAACCACGCGAGACCCGCGGCGGTTCGGGCGCTGGGGCGGACAAACCCGCTTCCCCCCCCGACCCCCGGCATCGCTGGGGTTTGGGGACCCCGCTCCGGCCGGGCCGGGGCTCCGCTCCGCCTGCTCCCTGCACTCACCCCAGCCCCATAATTACCATTAATTCGCAAAAGTGGAAAAAAGTCACTTAAAAGTGATGTTCTGCTGGAGCAGCTATCGATCCCCCCCCCCCCTTTTTTTTTTTTTTTACTTTCCACTTCAAGACCAACCGGTTAATCATGTGAAGTACCATTGACTTATTGATCGTTTATGTTTTGTTTTCCTTATATGCCAAGGAAAGAGCCGTGTTTACACGCGTGTAATTTCAGCCTCAAAATCTTTATATCCTTTTCCAAAAGGCCTTGAAAAAGAAAGTAAAGACTTTTTCCGTGGCACACGGACGTTCAAAAAATGAGGTAACGACAACTTACCGTTGCTATACAATAACTGAAGTTTATAATGAATTCCATTGTTAGTTTTTTCATTGTTTGGCTCCTGCAAGTAACGATAAATAATTATATTTAGCAAGAAAAATATCCCCCTCCTCCTGACGCACATTTTTCTCGTCCCTGAAGCGGCTCGGAATTAACAGTTTGCAAGAAATTCAGCCCACTTTTTGTGGAGCGCTGATGATGTCATTATCTCGGTGCAAATATGTCATGTTTAGCCGTTTTCCCTGCGTTAAAATAAGTCGGGGCGGGGG
>VZTO01016689.1:0-21807 GCA_013400615.1 Syrrhaptes paradoxus | reverse complement strand
GTGCAGGACCTTGCACTTGGCCTTGTTAAATTTCATGAGTTTTCATTGGGCCACCCCTCAAGCCTGCCAAGGTCCCTCTGGATGGCATCCCTTCCCTCCAGCGTGTCCACCACACCACACAGCTTGGTGTTGTTGGCAAACTTTCTGAGGGTGCACTTGAACCTACTGTCCCTGTCTCCTACAAAGATGTTAAACAACACTGGTCCCGGTACCGACCCGTGCAGAACACCACTTGTCACCGGTCTCCACTTGGACACTGAACCATTGACCATAACTCTTTGAGTGCGGTCCTTATCCAGCGAGTGGTCCTTCTGTTGAGAAACAAGGATGCCATGTGAGACAGTGTCAAAGGCTTTGCACAAGTCCAGGTAGATGATGTCAGTTGCCCTTCCTCTATCCACCAGTGCTGTGGCCCCATCGTAGAGGGCCACCAAATTTGTCAGGCATGATTTGCCCTTGGTGAAGCCGTGTTGGTTGTCACCAATCACCTCCTTGTTTTCCATGTGCCTTAGCGTAGATTCCAGGAGGATCTGCTCCATGATCATCCCAAGCACAGAGGTGAGACTGACCAGCCTGTAGTTTCCTGGGTCTTATTTCCCTTTTCAAAAATGGGGGTTATGCTTCTCTTTAAATAGCATTATGCCTAATGCTAAAACTGATTGTTTTATGCAATATGGAAAATACAGTCATATTGTGTTCATAATGTAATAGGATACAAAAGCCTGTCCTTTGCATGATTAAAATAGTTTCTTCTTCTGAATGTGATAGCATAGAAACGTGTTAATGAAACAACATCTTGTTGCTTAACTAGGTAATCAGCTTGCACTTCTGGATATACTTTAGCATTGTTGAAATATCACATACCTAAAATGATGACTTAAATCATATTGTTCTCAATGCAACTGTGTTTTAGCTATGAGGGCATGGTGTTTGTTTTTTTTTTTCTTGTAGCTATTTTCTGAAGAATTAGCAAAGCTATCGTAGTTGCCATGTCCAACTTACTTTTAACTTAATATACTTAAACTGCTAGTCTAATAGAATAGGATTCTTACAGAATACCAAATGATACATTTTCTTGAGGATCCAGAATATGTTTTTAACCTTAATAAGGTAGTTAATTTTCTTCTTTCATTTTTTTTCCCTCATTTGCCAATTTTATCCCAGGTGTATAAATAAAATAGTTGTATGCAGCACAATAGTCTTGTGAAACCTAAATTAGCCACCTGAATTAGGAACTTCAGTGTTACTGGATCTTGGATAAGTAGGTTGCTATCTTTTAATAACTGAAGCTTAAATCCTACGTTTAAATCAGTCCTCTCTTCTAACTAACATTTGTGCATGATGAAATCAGAAGTTATAGCTGTATGCTGAACAGGCTATTTTATGAGTGCTTTGAACAGCAGATATCATTGTTTTATAAGCAGAGGATCTTGCATCCTGGTGTAGTCTCAAAGAAGCATCTACTTGCTTCTCGTTATAGCAACTGAATATACATAAGCGAGGAGGTAGTTTCTAATAGAATTAATTGTATGTGTATATACTAACACAGAAGGAAATACAAAAAATAGGAAGAAATATGCAGCATGCTGCTTCCTAAGAGATGTGGGGAAAAGAAGAAAACACTGGAAAAAGAAGTGTGAATAGATTGGTTTGATGTTTCAGGAAGTTCTAGTGTTGCAATATGGTATTTACAGCCTGTATGGATCTACCATGAGTACCATGGGTACACGTGGATGTATTTTCCATACAATCCTTTTGACTCCTTTGGAACAGTTCTGTGACCAGGTGCATAGAGGGAATAGTGGGTACTGATAGATAAAAAAGGAAGAGTGTTTCATACAAGGAGAACAGTGCGAAAGAAAGCAGGGGTCTGAAGGAAGTAAACTTGCTTGTTGGCAGTACTGGGCTGTGAGAAGATATAGATTCTGGACCCAGTAAGAAACAAATGGATCGAATGCTGGGAGAAGACATTGCATTGCCATTGCTTTGACTTAGCTTATGAACTGCCAGAATTGAACGGATGGCTCTAGTCAGCATTTAATAGTAAATTTAGCCCTCTAAAGAATGAAGGACTCCTGTAATCAAGGAAGGTCTTACTCATCCAACCAAAGCAGACTAGGTTCTGTTTTCCAGTGCCAAGTGGCTAAGATTGTTTGCTTTATAGCTATTCTCACTGCTCCAAAGGGGAGTTTGAAGTGTTTGGTCAATCCCTGCTGGGTTCATTAACTTTGTGTGTTTGTTTCTGTTACCCCATTGAGAAGGGAACGTTTTGTATTTGTGTTCCTAAAAGATTGGTCCTGAATTATTTAACCAAACCCCACTGAGCACGGAACCTTTTGCATTTGGTAGAACTTGTGCTCCCAGGGTCATTTTCATCTGCTCCTCTGACCTTGCCAGAGGGAATCCCTGTTTATTTCTTCATTTGGTAGAACTGTTTATCTGAGCCCTGTGGAGTACAGAAATGAGCTTCCTACTTTCTGTTGGAAATGGGAACTACGAGAGACTATTGCTTGTTGTAAAGAGAGAAGAGCTTATGTAAGATTTTTAAAATTTCTTTGATTGTTTTTTCCTTTAGAGAATGGGTAATTTCTTGTCTTGGAGGGTGATGCAGTGATTCTTCAAGCAGGAGTAGGAGGGCTGGTGACAGAAGTGAGAAGACACAAGGTACTGAAGGTAGAGAAAGAAGGAAAGGTACATGATATAAGTTGTCAGGTCCTGGGCTTTAATTATCAGGCAGTCCAGTGATACACTGGCTCCTTTTCTGCCCTGCTTTTGAGGAAAGACATAGTAGAATGAACTACCTAAAAAAACCTCTGTGGCTCAAAGTGGAGGGAATGCACAGTGCCAATGGAGAACTGGCTTTAATTTCAATCCTAAAATCCAGCAGCATAAGTATTAGAACAGATTGAGCAGTTCTGTTGCAGTCCATGGGCTGACTTTAGAGAGGTGGTTTGTGTTACTGCTAGGGTTATCATCTTTAAAAAAAAAACACATGCACAAAATAGCTTCTGTAGAGCTATGGTAAACCTGTACATTGATCTGAATCTTACCTGTGGTAGCTAAAAGTTTTGTATTTATCCCAAGCAGACATACTCAGGGTGGCTTGAAAGAAGCTGGTTAGTCCAGAAAGCAAAAAAGGAAAGTGAGCTGTAAGGGAAAGGTGCTGCTGTTGCGGTACTCAGGCCAGCTGGGAGTTGCATAAAATTTATCTGTCTCCTGAGGAGCCTCAGTTGGCAGGATTTGTGTGGATTTCTGCCCACAAAAATAAACCTGCTTTACCCTGGTAGAAGCTACAGCCAAAAGTTAGTCTCTCAGGGGTGAAAGCTTCTGCCAGCACAGCTGCCCCTCTAGGCAAAGTAGAAAGACATTATACTACACCCTTTAATCACTATGGGTTATATCTCCTTCTTGTCTTTAAACAGAATTACTTCATCAATTGCTGAATATTTTTATCACTATGCTTATATGTTAAAGTAATATATAATCAAGCAGAACTGTCACGTTCCCACTATAATGCACACCTACATTTATTGCTTAATTGTTTTAAATGCCTCCCTTAATCATGGTCGAAATCTGTCTGAAAACTGAGTGTACCTCCAGCAAATATAGCACATATTTAGCAATTTATATATCTGTATGTAAATCCTAAACTTTCAAGCTGGAGATCATCTTGCATTTTCTTACAGGCTGGAAACAAGTCTTTTTTGCTTAACATAATATTTATGCAACTACAGAGGTTTGCTAAGTTAAAGCTAAGAGTTAAGAGGCTTTCACAAGACGTATACCATTAAAATTAAGATGCCAGTAAAGGCAGCAGTGCCACTCCATTCAAGCTCATTTTCCTTTTCACTTGTATTTTGCAATGTCCTCACAACCCAGTAAGCCCTCTGAAGAACACCCGTTATTTTCTAATACTCAGTAAGTCTCATCTAAACACTGGATTCCACTGAATTAGGCTCACATGCATTATCTGATCCAACTAGAAAAAGATATTTTACTACTCTAAAAAATACACTTGCCCACAAGTAATTTATGAAAGATGAAGGAAGGGATTCAGTATATGACTCTGAAGTGATCTGAGTAAACCAGAAAAATTTCAGACATATATTAGTGTCTTGAACATATTTTGTCTTCATGAGCTGCTGCAGTGTTTTTAAAAAAAGAAAGAATATTAGTGGCCAAGTGTATGCTTATTTATTTAAGGCATTAGGCAACATTCAAATAATCATGGCTTAACTCTGCCCTGACAGAGTAACCTTAAAAATATTTTGAAGGTATTGTGTTCTTTTATTTTGTGTATGATTGTCTACATATTAGTGTAGATACATTTAGAGACAAGAGAATGGGGACAATTGAAATCAAGGCACCAGGGGAAACATGAAATATCAGGTTTGTGCTGAACAAGCCTTAAGTCAGTTATGGAGTAGTTTTTCCTTACCTTGGACTTTGTATCTTGGTATGTTTTTGAGTTACTAGAGCTGTTAGAGCTGGGGAGGTAAAACCGCCAGCCTTTGAGGTTGGGGGATTAGGGAGGAAGAGTGGAGGGAGGGCAGTGAGCGTTCCTGTGGAGCAGGCTGAAGCAGCAGTCCCTGCTGGGGAGGTCTGGCAGACTAAAGGGCTGGTGGGAGACCATGTGTTTTCGCCACAGTGCTATTGGAATGAGCGCCAACGTAAAGGTGGTGAGAGGAAAAGTACAGATATTTCGCTTTAGCCTGTGTATTTGCAACTTGTGCACAGGCAGTTTTTAACTCACGAATGTGTCTGGCTCATTCTGAAGGGCGATGTACAAAAAGGGGAGTTATTGCCATTTTGGAGACAGATGAGAAAATCTCCGTGTTTCACATTGCCCAGGTACAGTGGGTCTGGTCCTGCCGCTCTCCATTCATGGTGCCTAAAGGTCTCCATTCACTCCTTACTATCCCTTGATGCTAGCCACTGAAGAANTTTTTTTTTTTCTGCAAAAGATCTACTATGGAATTCTTCAGCTTACTCAAAACGACTTGGCAGTATCTCTGGCAAACAGTCACTGTTTTTCTTGTCAGTTGTGAGCAGTCCCTATTGCATACTCGGTATCTGCATCATCAGAGACAACCCTAGCTACTTTGTTGCCTTGGGTAAAATATATTCTGCTGCCTCTACTCCAAAATTTGCAAGAAATCATATTTAATACCAGGCATTTTTATAGAATTTTAGAAGACCACATATTCAGCTATTATGAAATACAGTCTCACAAAATTCCAGAAAAATACGAGACAAAGTATTTATGTGTTATAAAAAATAATGTCTTATTAGCAATTTAATTAGTACAGTCAAAAATTGGCTGTAAAAATGCTGTCTCTCCAATTCTGCAACTCTGGGCAACTGTCCAGTCTTTACATAAGGTAAGCTGCCCTCTACATTGTTCTGTAAGGCACTGAATATTGTTTCAAGTTTTAATTGGATGGTTTATGCAGTGACTTAGTTGAGTAAATTCTGAATTAAAATTGCACATATGAAAATTGTCACTGTTCTTTGTCTAACAAGATGAAGATTTGCTTTTGCTGTATCAGACTTGAAGATTTACTTTCGAAAAGGGTAGCATTAGTTGTCTATGGCATGTACATAAAGCATTAAACAGTTTATCTGCACCTTCCATAAATTTTATTCTATGCAACCATGACAGCCACAAAAATGTTTGTAATGCAACATTCCCAAGTTTCATATTTTACAAACACAGCAACAAAATATGGGTATTGCAGCACATGCTTTTCAGAGACTCATTACTCAGCCAAACTGAACGTATTTTTCTCAGCAACACAGAAGAGATTGCAAAATTGCAGATTTCAACACTATACTGCTAAGCTGTGGATCTATTTCAAAGAAGATGGAAAGAACATTTTTGGAATCCAGAACATGTATTTTTCAGTTTCTTACTTAATGAGAGTTAAATAAACAAAGAAAACCCTTCTCCTACCTACATCAAAACACTTAAGATTTAAAAACAATGGACTGGAAGAAGGAACTAGGTCATTATTTTCAGTCCACTGGAATACCAAGAAACTGTATTATGAACATGTAGGGCTGCCTTCATCCAAATGCAGAGTTCAGTAGCATAGGTGTCTGTAACTGAGCAACTCATCTAGACTCATTTTATATAAAGGGGAGATATAGTCACTTGTAGGCCATGTATCATTTTGTTATAATTTAGATGTCTAAAACAGGTCACTAATGTATGTCCAGAAGTTCACTTCTGCCTGTTGACTATAAGTGTAACCTAGGTATCCAGATCACATGCAGATGTCAGCACTGTTGATGTCTAAATATAGCTGTGATTAATTCCTCGCTTAAATCAGTAAAAGTCACAAATTGTGTGCAAGCCAAAGAATACTTTGCAGAGCTTTATTACAAACTTAAATCTTCCCTACAATGTGAAAAGCTAAAAGTAGGAGAAACAGGAGAAATGGAGATTGCCACCCAATACCTAAGGTCTTGCAGTGGATTAGATTAAAAAAAAAAATTCACAACAAAGGAAAACAGTTCGTGACCAAACCTCCGTTATTAGAAAAAAACATGATATAGGTTTAAGTACTATTGCCACTGCTAACATAAAGTATTCTTTCAAGAAAACCAACATCCTTGGATTATGGCTGAAGGAAAAAATGTGCTGTAATATTAAGGATATCACTTGGCTGTGTGCAAAAGTTATTATTTTTTTAAGTGTCTGTTAATAAACCAGACACTGTACTGAAACAGTGAGTAGCAAACCTGAGCTAAAGTTCAGCTTGGCATCCTGACTAAATGGTTATGGTGAACTTACTTTACTCCAATTTTAAGAGTTTAAGCTCATGAACACAGAAGAAAACCTGAGCCTCTTTCTGGTAATGGTGTCTAATACGGTGTCTGGCTCTCTTCCAGGAAGGAACAGTTAAATTTGTTAAGTATGTGCCTGTGTGGGAGTGGGCAGCAAGGTGCAGTAAAGCAACTATGTCTAGGCACCTATCACAGAGGAGAGCTCAAGTAGCTGGATTTGTATTATATTTAAAAACCCACTGCCATTATTATTCACAGAATACACTGCTAGATTAGTCTCGTTCGGTGAGTTGAGTAATAGCCCTCCTGATGTCTATACATTTTTATAGACAACAGTCCAAGACAGTATTAACTTTTATTTTTGTCAAGTTCAAGCTGACAGTGAACTGCAGGCCAACCACCTGCCACTGGTGTGCCCTCTGCCAATTAGCTCTGTCACTCAGAAGCACACTTTAGCATTAGCTCTGACCTTCTGCTTCATGCTCAGTTCCCTGAACTTAGAAGCTCAGCCTCAGTGTAGGCATGGATTTAAGCCCTTCTGTTTGCTCTCTGAAGTGGGTGGACAAAAGGCAGCTATGGTCCGCTGCCGTGACGCCAAGCTGGTGCTGTACTGTGCTCACTCGTGGTGACCACGCTGTTGGCATCCCTAGAGGACAGCTGCCAGCCCACCTTCTAGGGACGTGACAGTGGTAACCTGCTGTTAATCCCTCTTTCTGTGGCTGCTTTTCACAGATGCTGTAATCTTGAGGCCAGGGGTGATTTTCTTTTCCCCTGCCCGGGGCGGGATGGGGATCCTGTGGAAGGAAGGACCTGCCACCAAAGGGCACGGCGGGGGAGAGTGGCTTTGCTGACACAAGTGAGAAGCTGTACCCAGGACTAAACACAAGTTGTCAAAATCTAACAGAGGGTGTCCAGCACAAACAATGCCTTGCTTCCTATTTCTGTCCAATAATAGGAAACATGGTATTGTTGTCACTCCAGGGTCTCTGTCAGAGTTCAGCAACCCATGTTTACTTCCTTTTTTATGCTCTTCTTATGTGCTTGTGTCAGCAGACATGTTCCCTTCCTGCCGTTGTCCTCAGTGCTGAGGCGAACAACCCTTGCAAGTAGTCCCCTCCACAGTTTGGCGTTAGAGTCTTACCTGTCACTGCTATGTGTTATCTTCAATGTATTTCATCCTTCCTGAAGGAACTATTTCAGATTCAAATTAAAGTTTGAGACAGTACAGAGATAAATTAAATGATAATATTTTCTCACAATTAGGCTGGTATTTTTCTTTAAGCAACTCTCATATTGGGCGTGCTTCCAGTAGTTTCAGAACTCATCTCACTTTTCATGTGAAATTGCCACAGGTCTTAGAAATGCAGATCATCATTAGCATCATTATTTTCAGGTAAATTAAGAAATACATTGAGAGAAATTCTTCTTTTCCTGTGGGTATTCAACGTGGTAAGCAGTAAAAGTAACAGCAGTTTGCTCATAAAATCTGTCCCAGAGACTGGCTAAAATTCCCAGGCAAAGCACTTGAAGAGTTTTGAGGCTTTGGTGTCAGTTACACAGTGAATATCTAGGACAAGAAGTTTAGATTTTTTTAACCTGAGTCATCAGAATGTTTTTCTGTTTCATTTCACCATGCAGTTTCGTCCCTTCCAGCATTTATTGGGTCAAGGCAAGTGTGGTGTGTGAGACTGGTGCAAAATAACAATAGTAAGGACACATACACCTTTTTGTTTGCTTCTCCAACAACATACTTAAGGTCATTTTTCCAATTAAAAAGGAAAGGCTTTTGATATGAACTTGTGAAAGCATTTTGCTTAGAGTTCCTGAGTGAAATTATGGGCTGGTCTAAGGTACAACTTGCCTTTTATGTGTGGATTTATTTTATCATCACTGTTGCAGATGATTTGATTTTTTTTCCTATACAAAAATGGTGAGTTTTTATAAAGAAGTAAGGGAAAATAATTTTTGGAGCTCTGAAGCAAATTCTGCATTCTCTCCAGCTAAATACAGCTTTTTAAATAATGTAGTGACTAGCGTTGCTTATTAATACAAAGAAGTTTCTGATTACTCCATAAAGCCTAATGGGGTATTTTACTATGCCTGTTAATGGAGCAGTCTAAAAAAGTCTAAGTTAATTGCATATTTACTGTTAATTGCTGGACAATTTTGTTCAAATGAGAAAAAAATTAGAGTTTTGCAGCATGTTAGCTGCCTTGAGTGCCTCCAGTTTTGCTTTTAAGCTTCTGATGATGATCTTTAGAGCATTTTCATTACATTTGTAATTTGTTGTATAAAATCATATTAATGCTGACCTTAACTTACTGTATGTTTTAAAAGGCAGGTTCACACCCAGCATCTCAGTACATTCTGAACTCCTGTAGCATTGAGCACAAACTGTGTTCGGGTGTCCCCAGATATTAGCACTTGTTTAAAGGCTATAGCATCTAAATACACTTTTGAATATGCACAGAGGAAAATGCTGAATGTCAGACAAAGAAACTGTGAAACAAACCCTAAACAGATGATGTAACATTCATAAACCAAGGATGCCCTTCTGTGGGATTGTGTTCTGAATGCTGAGCTCCACCATAACCTCTTGTGCCTCAGTAATTGGAGATGCTTGTTGGTTTGGCAATTGGTCACACAAAATAAACTGTCCAAACATCATGTGTGATAATCAGCCAATCAGGTCTCCAAAGAGTCTTTAAATGTTCAAACTGAACAAAGGCTCTATATCTATCACGTTCAGATTATTGTCTTGGACAGCAGCTCCCTGCCAGGTAATGTGCTGTTTTTCTGTTTTCTTTTAGCTTTACTTAGTGGCAATAGGTAGTTTCAGATTACTGTGGTAATCCATGCAAAACTAATTGAGTAATTAAATGCAAGACAAGTCAATGCCCCAGCACACGTTGCACAATATTTGCTATTGGCTTTTTAATGATTATCTAGCATATATTGAAAAAAAAAGAGTGTGAAGCACTTTGAAGAAGAAATATTCTTTCACTCTTTCTACTCCTAAAAATGTTGTAACAAGGATTAAGGACTGAATGGTGACACTCCCCAGTCTTGTCAGGCTTTATAGATTTAATTGACATTTTTTGTTCGTATATTTTAACAACATTTCTGTGAAAACAAAGAGTACGAAGATGAGTATCCTAAAGAGAGACTTTAAAGAAAGGGAAGCATCAGTGTAGCTCAGGTCAGATTTCAGGACTAAGGGACATGAAATGTAAATTAGAGTGAAGGGTGTGCTGGAAGTGGTTCTCTGGCTGTGTGACTTGGATTGAATTAGGGGAATGATAAGACACTGATTAAGAGTGCAAGCAAAGTGTTTGGCAGAAACACAGCTTTGAAGAAGCTCAAGAAGCTCACAGCTAATATGGAAAAAGATGAATGAGGGCAGGGGAAGATTTGAAGACAAGTAACACATAGCTGAGGCAACAGGCAAGGGAGGTGATTGCTGTGGCAGCATATGTGGGAATGAAGACTAGAGCTGGGCTGACAGGGAGAACTAATCCCATGTGTTCTGAAGTAACACGTAATTTATAAATGCAATATCAATTTTACTTACAAGACAAGTCTTCATGATAAACATCTTATTTTCATAAGGATTTGGGACGGCAGCAATAACACAATCCCCCTGCATGAGACTGAGTGATAGAATGAAGGCTATTCAGCCACACAGAGCACTGACACAGTTGGTTCTTCTGCAGTGCCAGAGATTTATATAATAAAGAGTGAGCGGCTGCTTTAAAGCAAGCCATGTGGGTGTGCATTTCACTGACACAAGTAACTCTGTTTCAGTCTTTTGCAACTTCCAGACTCAGTGTCCTATGCCTAGTTTTAGCTGTAGGCACTTTAAAAATTGTTAGATTCCTTTGACTGAAACAAGTTCAAAAGTAATTTCCAATTCTGTTTTTTGTATAAACAAGCCCCCCTCAAACCTCTAACTTACCTAAACAGTTTTGCCAATAGTTATTGCAGTTTTACAATTGCTGAGTATAAGTAATTTTGGAGAAAAGTTTACTGAGTTTATTACATGGAGATAATCTGGTGATTTTTGGTGCTGTTTTTTTCATCCCTGCTATCAAAGTTTAAAGCCTCAAGGTCCAATTCTTTGCTTACTGAGCTCAAAACTGAGTGCAAAGCTGTCTTTAATTTCAGGCTGATGGCTTAGAAGCCAGAATTTTGGCTGTCATCTTCACAACTCCTCTGATGCCAGAAGCACTGTGATGGCTTACCACATAGTAAGGCTGTGGACTTAAATGGGTCAAACTGCAAAACAAAAAATGACAAAACTTGTCCATGGTGACAGTTTTCATGCTTATTTCTGATGGATATTTTTATACCTTTCTTTATATTTTTTCCTTTGTATTGCTCATTATATGATACTCAGTAAATCTACATTAAATGTTATTCATAAATTATTTATGAAAAAATAAAATATGGAGGAGATTAAAAAAAAGTCATATTTTGTTTTTCACCAGTGGCTGGGACCCCAATGTATATTCTCATAGTCCCATCCCCATGTAGAGCTGATGTAATTTTCCAACAGTGAAAACAAGTCACTTGCCTGTTAGTAAAAATAGGAGGTAACAGAAAGGTATTCCTACAAGGTAACAGTAGAGAGGTCTCCAAATTCTTACGTAAAGGATTCATGTTTGATCAAGTGATTTTTCATGATGCTGCATGCAACCTTAGTAACATTTCAATATGAGGAAAATTCCTTTGGCTTTAACTTACCTCCTAAAAAACAGCTTTTCAGATTGTCACACTAAATTGATGTACCAGTACATCTCCCTTTCCCCTTAAACAGTTAGTACATGGAAAGAAATTCAGGGGAAAAACCCTGAAAGGAAGCACTGTACTTGACCCACATAACAGAAGAAAACATGAGAGTGAATGATGTGTGTGCAATGTAGTTTCAGAAATTATAAAACAATCACTGCATGATGTTCAAACATTGCTTTATGTTGTTTCCACTGAGATATTCCATTAGTATGTGATGATAATGAATCATGCTTGTGTTTCACTAAGAGCTTGTGCCATAACTGCATCACTTTCTGATTTTTTTCTTTTTGGTTTCTGTGGATTCCACAAGGAAACGAGGGTGAGAAATTACTTGAAGAACATAGCTAGAATAGAAGCAGCAAAATTATAATGGTGCTTAGAATTGTGCACACTTTTCAACACAGTTTTATTTCATTTTGTCAATATTATTTTATTCAAGTTACTTAGAAGTGCAGCTTTAAATATAGTCTTGTGGGGAATGTGAAAGTATGCCTTTAAAAAATGTCCCTGGGCAGTGTATATGTGTTGGCAAAAGTGGGTTTTTAATTTTTTTTTTTTTGTTTACACTTCTGTAGACATAGCTTGTCTACAGCATCTAATTTCAGAAATAATATTTTTAGCTAAAGAGAGAGATTGAAACAAGACAAGTGTTTCTTTACTGGTAAAGCACTAAACATCTATACAGCATCTCAGTTCAGCTGGCAATGTTTCTCCCAGATATAACTCCTACACGCTCAGATGGTAAAGTCTTTAGAGCAGGGAAAAGTGCCATCTGGTGATTCAAAACAATACAAAACTGATGGCATCAAGTTCTTGTAGATGACAAATGGAACTGGTCATCAACCTCAAATAAAATTGCCATATGTGATGTTTGGTCTTGAAGATCCCGAAAACTAAGAAAACACTCAACTATCTCCATCACCAGATTTCCATTTAAAATTCTGGTTTTTTTTTCATTATACTGCAGCAAATTAATATCATATGTTTAGCAGCAGTAAATCATAATTCATGCAATTCTGTAATCAAAAAATGTCAGTGTCTATGATGTGTGCTGATATAAAAGCTACATACCATATATATGCCAATTATATAAGTGATTAAAATCATAAATGTATTCTTATATTTGTTCTTTTACATTAGATTTTGAACTCTCTTGTAGGGATTGTGATTCACATGGATATTATATAGCACATGTTCTGTGATGTATGAAGAAATTAGAGAAACAATAAAAGGTTAGAGTAATAATTCTAGCTATTTTAATAATAACTTTAAAATTTTTGATAGTTGATAAGCTGATGATCTATCTTTAACTGTAGGCCTGAAATTTAAGAATAGAAAGACCATGAAAAAGGAAAAGGGTAGGCTGTGGCTTTGCAGAGAAAGAGAAGACATCAAAATGACAATATTTTATTCAGCAAGGTCAGCTCCTTTTCCTGGGTAGAATTGTATCTGATTTATGTTCTGGTTTGTGGTGAGGGTGAATTAGTAGCTAAGACAGTAAGGTAAGGTAAACTCAGTTCTAGCTCACTGCATTTATTTAGAGGCTCACATCTGTAAACCTTTAGTCTGAATATTAATTTTATTTGTATGAATACTCTGGGTATCCTGTTGTTTCTTACAGAGCACATTATGCAAAGTTGTGGTTTTTTTTGTCAAGGCTCCCTTTAAGAGTCTCATCAGAGTGAAACTTAATGCTGTAGAGTCTAGTAAGAATATGCAAAAGTACTAAAATGTTGTGTGTAAACATTCACAAAAATTGTTCCCTCAGTTAGAATACTGAAATATTTGTTAATGAGGAAGGAGCTGTGAAACATGCATTCCTGTTCTCAGATTTTCTTTAAAGCCAGTAGGCATTTCAAAAGTGCCAGACTGTGTATATATTTCTGTATACTGATCCTTCAGTTTGAAAAGAAAAAGGAAATACGTAACACAAAAATAGCATTTAATGAATATTAGACCATAGCCATTTTTCTAATTTATGTGGTTTCTAATTTTGTGTGTTTAAAAAGGATTTACTACAGAGTGCAGTTTATATGTCACTGTTAATACATATCTTTTTTACTTGAAAGCCATTTTAAAGGGGGAAAAAGGCGTAAAGAAAAAAAAATGTCCTGCTGAACACTTACGGCTCTATATGGGATTGTCTTTTGCATAAAATTTCTGATAATATGCCAAGTATGAGCTCCAGGTGTCTTGTCATACCCTGTGAAATTATAACATATTTGTTGCCACAGATGTGCCACAGATGATAATGCAAAGAAGCAGTATTTCTCAGCCAAATCCTATTTTGCAGTCCCCTTTAACTTGCTTGTTACATTTTGTGTGTTCAGGTATTGGTTCAAGTTTTCCATTAGTTTATAACAGTGCCTTGTAATTTAAACCCTAGTGTGAATCTAGCACTACAAATGGATACTCTCCTCTGATATTGTGTGCATGACATGGTACAGATAACTTTATCCATAATAGGCCATAACTCTATTTTAAGGAGATAAGGTGAGATGATAATTCTTTATATTGATACACAATGACTATGCTGGGTCAGGGTGAGCTTGCATAGTGGAATGAGCTCCCTACAGTTGCAGCCAGTCACCTTGATAATTAGAAATGGCATAAATGTTAAATTTATTCATTTCTTTCCACTCAGAAGGTCAAAATGAACTGATATCTTAATTTTGGTTTCTATAAGTTTTCAAATGAGTTTTAATTTTTTTGCTTTTCAAGTAATACTTAATTTGAAGTATCAAAAGAACAAAATTGAACTCTAGGTGTCTGCACAAAGTTACGGGAATGAAGAAAAGATAAATTCAGTTTGTTGTAAAAATTTCAATAACAACAGACATTTTAATGCAGCTTAACTATGTTAGAAGTCAATTGATGGTCAAAGACAATGTTATTGTAAAGCAGAAAGAGTGAAAGCAATCACCCTTGTGGTAATGTGGACTGATGATGACCTTTTTGCATTTATCATATGATTAGAAAAGCAAAGAATTTTGTCCTTCAAGGACAAGAAATCTTAAGCTGTCAACAGGTATATCAAGTTCTGTTCACAAATCTGGAGAAGGTTATGGCGTGCTTTTGCCTTATCTTACGAAAGAATATAAAGAACTGTCTAATTAATTTCCAGCACAAACAAGTGATCTGAACTATAAATGACCGAACTGTTTAAGGAGTAGATAGACAATTTAAGCAGTTCTTTGACTTCTAGGACTTGACTGTGGCTTAAAGCCAGGTCTCCTTGGGAAAACTTGTGCTGCGTTAGAGTTAGAATTCCTGCTGGACAGCATGTGCTGCAACAGGAGCTCTACCAACCTGCGAGATGGAACAGCATATGCCCATCTGTTGCTGGCCAGCTGTCCTGTACATCTCCCTTCTTTTCATGAGATCTGCCTGACAGCAGTAGTTATGCTTTCAAGCCATCATGACACTCAGCTGCAAACATGAATCGAAAGGGGAGGGTGCAGTTCTTCACAGTCCCTGGGTATGTTGGGCTTTCTAGCTCCCATCCAGAAAAAAAATACTTAGAATGTGTTTGTGCCACTGAATTGCTGAGGAATCTTTTTCTAGAGAGAAGCATAACAGTCCTTGTTAGGAGAGATAACGAGATTGCTTACTGAGGTTTGTTATAGTGAGTATTTTTGGAAGAAATGAGTGCTTTCCCGGTAGCTACTGCTTTACAATGCTAAATAGATAACCTATTTTATTTTTTGTTAAATTTACCATTGCATTCTGTCAAGAGAGCTCTCATCACTGCCTTTAAGGACTAACTCCCACATTTGGGATAATAATTACTCTCCCTTTTTCAAAATGGTTAATTTTGCAATTTGTTCAGGATATACCCTGACTGCAAAATGTGTCAGTCCACACAGTGTCTTCTGAAATCTAGACCTGGGGGAGAAGGATAAAATACCAAGAAAACACCTCTTTAATATTTCTTCTGAGAGAAAAGCAAAGTGACATGGCTGTTAGGGTTTTTTTGAGGAGCAGTATTTCTAAGGGATTTTTTTTCCCCTCCTAGGTTTTAGACAAGTTTCAACATTTATTTAGTAAAGTAGAATGGAATACAGTTCACTCTTTCTGGATTTGCCTTAAAAATATGCATGATTAAAGAACCTATGTGATCTTTTCTTGGAGTAGCTCCTCATCCTTTTATTGTTAGAAAGAGCAAGTAGTTGTTACTATCCTGTTCTACTTCGTCCAGTTGTTACAGTGTTGCAGATGTAGAACAACAAGAATATGTGACTGATGTCATTACATCATCTTTAGACTGACTAATAAGAGCCTTCTCATGTATTCTGCTTTGTTCTGGGCAGCTATCTGTGGTGGCTGTATGAAGTGTTAATTTGTTTTTCTGTTCTCTCCCATTGCTATCAGATTCATTAAGCTGAAGTGCTGGCCCTGGTTGGCAGTAAACTTCAGGTACTTGTGGAAGAAGGGTATGATAGAAATGGACTTTGCAAAAAAGGGGTACTCATTAGGTAACACAGCGTGAACGTTTTTGTCCTGGGCTTTGTTTTGCAGCCTGTACTTCCTTGGGAATGCAGGCATGGAGCCATGCTGGTGCAGCCTGGGTACCCAGGTGCTGGTGGAAGGGGAGCCCCTGGCAGGTTGCACGCAGCAGCCAGCTCTGCCAGGACAAGTTAGGAAGTAACACATGCCTATGCTGGTGGCTGGCCCTTGCCGGAAGACATCTCAATTAGGGCATTAGGAGAAGAAAAAGTTAATCTGCACTGTAAATGGCAGGTTGATGTGACTTCGGGCTGGGGTCATTATAACTTCAGCGGAAGGCCTGATGGTGGTGTGCAACTCAAGCAAGCTGCGCAGACTAGGTCAAGAGAAGGAGGTAGAAAAGCAAAACCAGAACTGTTGATCTGTGGGAAAGGAAGTCTTCTGAGCCCCTCAGGTTTTGTCCTTTTGCACAAAGGGAATGATGGCAGACTTGAAATCAGGTGAGACCTTGAAACATGCAGCAGAAAGGCAAAAGGACTGAGGAAGTATCTGGGATGAAGAGAATATCATGTACATGACCGTACAACATGAAGAAGGCTCCATGAGAGGCAGCCAAGAAACCCTTCCATTTGGTGTTTTCTGGTGTAGGACAGCTGAGATGGGACTACAGGAAGGAGAATCAGCTCTTTCTGGTCATGGTTATCTGAACCTAGCTACTCAAATGCAGAAATCTTCAAGCTGTGAGATGGAAAGCCATCCTCTTCCCCAGATAGTTTTATAACAACCACTCATCTTAAGAGTAGAAGTCAACATTTGAAAAGATCTGTTTGAATGAGGGCAAAATTACACCTTCTGCAAATCAGAAGACTAAGCATAGCATGAGGAGGAAGCAATTTTTCATTTTATGCACCTTCATCCCCACAAAAAAAGCACTTAAAATAAAGATATTGAATAGTGAAACAAAGGAAAATGGAAAAGGGAGAAGAAATCTCACCTAATGACAAATCAGGAATCTTTAAAAAGTATTTTAACCAAATCTGTCCTTACAGACACTTTAAATCATCAGTCATAAGTAGACCATCACTGTACTAAAATAGTGGTGTAATGAAACAACCATTTAAGTGCTTTTGGGTGTCTGTTTCTGTGTCTTAACTGGTTTGAATTAATTCATTCTTTATTTTTTGTAAGACTTTTCAGAGAGTATGAATGGGTTTTAATATCATTGTGATACATAAAATTACTGATATATCCTCAATTTTAGATTCCAAATGAATAATTATTAACTTGGAAATAAAAAAAGAGATGAACAAGAATGTAACTCCATGAAGTAGGAATTTTTTGCTTTAATAGTGAACTCTATTCACATACTATTAGGAAACTAGTTTGCATCAATCAGTACGAAATACACCATTGGAACAAACTAACATTTTTTGCTCAGTAATTAATCTCTGATTTATGTGAAAGACTTTTTAATGTATGAAAATATTAAAGAGTTAATTACAGGCTATAAAAAAGCCTAGTGAGATACATTACATCCTTCACATAAGACACATTGTTTTCTGTCCCTTAGTAAGTACTTTATTTGTTCAAAATTATCCCGTGATATTAATTTCTGACTTGGCAAGAATGATATAGATCAACAGTATGTACTAACATCTGGCTGCTTAGTGCAGCCGAATTACTCATGCGATAGCAGTAAGAGAAGAAAATGGCAAGCAAATATAAATAATTTTAGGCTCAAGGGCCCAGTATTCTTGTGCAACACTGGTTACACAGGCTGTCAAAGACAGTCTGAGATGTGTTAATATGGGAAAAAGTAATTAGTTCAAAAATAAAAGTTACCATAATTCAAGAAGTAGATATAAACTGAGGAAACTAGAGCTAGCCTGGTGTGTAATCAAATCATACTGTAAGGCTGATGATTTACTATGTATTGTACAGTTGAAATAGAAGATTTGAAGATAAATTACAGAAGCAAATCCTTCACAAATAGAGTTATTATACATATCACAATGAAATATATCAATGACAGAAATGCAGCTTTGTCAGTTATTGCAACTGTCCTATCTGCTGAGTCACAAAATTGCCTCTAAAAACCGGGGTAACAGTTGATATGTATTCTTGAGGAGCATTTAGTTTTGAACACAAAGGTGTCTGAAGGGCAATTTAACCTTAAGTTTGTAGAAAAATAGGTATGCATTAATTTCCTTGTCTCATTAGGGAAATATAGTTCTTTAGCCAAATATAAATTCCTCATCTCCCTCCCCTTTCTTTCTCTTCCTTCATCTAAATGCACACATTCATGTTGTCCTTATCCAAACAAAATACTACTAAAGCTGTTTTTCCAGATGCCACACAGCACAATGTGTGGGCTCCTGGTACCAGAAGCCAGTGTTATGAAGAGATGTATTGGCTTTTTATATGAAACATGAGATGTCTGCATAAAGTACAGACTATCCTGATGTCTGTATCCTGATGGCCACATGTGTGGGGAATATCAGACAAAAAAGCATTGCTGATGTGCCTGGGGGTAATTTTAAACTGGTGAGCTAG
Organism: Syrrhaptes paradoxus; assembly: GCA_013400615.1. NCBI lineage: Eukaryota > Metazoa > Chordata > Aves > Pterocliformes > Pteroclidae > Syrrhaptes > Syrrhaptes paradoxus. The sequence continues at coordinate 3,228 of VZTO01016689.1, read as the reverse complement.
GTCTTGACCTCTGAGGTATCTGTGTGTGGTGCCTCTAAATGGCAGGTAAGAAAGAGACTTACTTCCACTGTTTCCTCGTTTCTTACGAGGACGGCATCTGAACGTGCTTTCAGAGCGTTTCTTGTTTATTTATTAATTGTGAGTACTACAATTTCTGGAATATGTTGACTTTGCAATGGGCTGGGAAGAGGATTTTTCTGAACCTGCAGCATGAGTCAGAAGTGTCTAGCTACGAACATTTAGCTACTTCTTAATCTTTTCTTTTCTTGCACAATATGAACAGTGCAAAGGTGATTCTGCCTAATCAGAACTGAAAAGGTTTATCCAACCTTTAAAATGCTAGGTTTCCAGAAGATCTTCCTGTGTTCATAGACCATATTTCTCAGAGAAGAAGTCTGATAGCATTACAAGCTATAAAAATTACTTAGCATTATTTTAATATTGCCCTGAAGTTACCTGTTGTTGTATCAGCACATATCCTCTATTTTTTTTATGCTGAATTTCGTCTTTTAAACTCCTGTTCTTTTTTATTTTTTCCAATTTTCACCTTGATTTCTCTTTCTTCCATCAAATTCACACATCTGTATATTAATAACCAGAAGAGCCTTACCTATTTAAACAGGTATTGGGATAAAATGCAATTTTGTTTAACTGAAATCGCAAAGACACATCCTTTTCCTGTTTTAGAACATCTAAACATCTGTATGGATGGAGAACCAACTTTGTTTCTTTCTGATGCCCTGTAGGTGAGGATGAAGTTCATTAAAGATAATGGTTTGATGCTATCATGATATAATAACGAAATAACTATAAATTCTTCCAGCCTAAAGCCTGTTTTAAAAAATTCTTGTTTCAGCATCTAATATCATGTGTATAACTGTAACATTAATAAAAATTATTGTAGAATCAGTGTAATGTACAGACTAACAGTCATGCAAATGCCTAAAAGAATAGCAGAAGGCCCAGCTCAGGGAAGCAATTATTTACTGTGACTTTCTTTTCACCTTTTGTCATGTGTGATTTTCACAAGGTTTCTTTTACTACCCTGTGCAGTTGCCATAATAACAGCATGTCTGTTGTTGGAAACCTCAGGCTGTATTTATCACAGGATTACCATGCAAGTAGGAAAATTGTACTTAAGCTTTGACATGGTATGGCACAACTTAGTTCATTTATCTGGATCCAGCCAGCTGAGGGTGGTTCAGCACATTACTCTGTTAGTATAAAATTTACTTCCCTGTCATTTCTGATGGATCATTAATTAACCTTGCCAGTTAGTAGCAAAGAGTTTTGTAGTTTGAGTCTTGAAACAAGTTTTGTAACATGTAGGATTATTTCTGAGGGGCAGTGTGTGAGATGAGAGCAAAATAAGGCTGGTTTTGGTTTGGTTTTATTCCTTTTGACGTAATTTCCAATGTTTGTCACTGTGCTTTAGTTGCCTTATTGCTTGTTTTTCATTAAATGTTACATATCATATGGGACACGCTTAATTTGGTTTTGCTACATATAAATCAATGTCTTGAAGTACTCTGATCCTATTCTTCATTTGCATTGTCAACATAATTTTTCTTATATTTCCTTAAAAAAGAAAATTTCAGTTTTGAAATTGGAAACTGAAGGGGAATAATTTGGAGTCCTTATCAGTTTAACTCACTGGGAGTTTTTTCTTTGGCTTAAGTAAGTACTGTTTGGTTCTCAGAGCTGTAAGGTTTGACAGGATAAACTTTTAAAGCTATGAAAGCATTGTCTGTTTCTTTTTCTAGATCGTCAGCTGATTCTTCTCAGTCAGTTCCATTCACTGGTGATACAGATGAAACTTTCTTTTAATATTTTTAGAAGAATACTTGTTACTGGGATTTGGAATACCCATGGAAAATATACCCCATTGCTGCTTGATGAACTCTGAATTAGAAAATAATTTCAAATTAAGATTCTTTTGCCTCTGTATAAAAAGAAACCATAAGGAATTTAAGCAGATATCAGTGCAAAAATAATTATTTCTAAATGCTATTTATTTTTTACATGACAAAGTGATGAAGAAATGATGACTAATGGGAAATAGGATTGCCAAAAGCAAATTAATACACAGATGATAATATGAAATATATAAATATTATCCAAACTATTAGACAGAAGAAGAGTTCATCTGTGTATTTCATTGCAATTGGGTTATGGCCTAATTCAGTACATACTGCAGATATTTCTACCCTGATGTGCAGATCCTTGTTTCTCATCTAGAAGTCTTTTCATGTCAGAATTTTAGGGCTTCTGGGAATTATCCAGAAATCTCAGATATATCTGTTGTGGATGCACAGTGGTTTCCTGCAGCTCAGTACCTGGGACTCACTGCTTCTGTGTCATACAAAACAGAGGCTCATATTTCTGCCCAGAAAATGTCAGGCAGAAATATGCCAGTCCTAGGCAGCATTAGTCTGAATTCTGGGTATTTAACCCATAAACAGTTAAAAGTGTTCTTTAAGCCTACAGCTCCTGTAATGTTTGGGATTGGATGATGGTGGGAGCTACACAGATGCAGATGTGTTTACTTTCAAAATACACTGAATTTGTTAGTTTCTGTATGAGAAACTTGGTCAGTGCCTTGCACACACAGAAAGTTCCTATTGCCTTAGACCCTAAATATTGTAATGTGTTACTTTGCACAGTGTAAGTTCTCTACAGTTTCTGAAAATGAGTCTTTTTTTTTGTCATCAGAAATTGAGACTGATGAAATAACCGAGGACTCTGTGAGTCCTTATTTAAAGCTTAACTGTTGAGAACAATTCTTTTTTCTAGAGCAGCATTTTTTTTTATTTATATGCACAGGTTAGACAGACCTGCTTCAAACAGAGCATGAGTCTGCAGAATTAATGCCTAGGGTTTTAGAATAATATTGATTTTGTTTATTTATCTGGATCAACCCATCTCTTTTTCTTCAAGTACTCTGGCATCAACATTAACATTTTATATGACTTTTGTGTCAGAGACACGTTGGGGGAAAACCAAACCAAAAGCCTCAATTTCATGCAGACTTAATTGTTGGAAACTTATATTAAAGGGATATGTGAAAAGTTTTATGTAATTTAGTTCCATTAGTGAAGACTGGTTTAGGGTTTTTTTCCTGTTTGTTTTTTGTTCTTTTTTTTTAACCCCTATGTGTAAGACATTCAAAACTGAGGGATGAAAAAAAGGTTTATGGTATATATTCCTATCTTCTGAGCCTAGTTATAA
>VZTO01016688.1:10629-46450 GCA_013400615.1 Syrrhaptes paradoxus | reverse complement strand
AAGCAGATGGCTAGCTCGTATGTTGAAGTCAGCATGTAGGTCTGTTTATCTATACGTGTATGTGTCTATATGTGGGTATATGTGTGTATAGATATTACATCAGGATAGATTATGACAGATGTTAAAAAAAAAAGTCATCCCTTTGCTGAATCAGCCTCAAACAAGCTTTCAGTTGCTTTTAACTCTGGTGTTGGTAAAATCGCTGTTCAGAAACAGGACAGTTGAAATGTTTCCTTGTTATCTACAAGCTGCTGGGGTGGGTGCGTTGCTGTTCGTGGGGGTGTGGGGGGATGAAGAGGGGTTCATGCATGACTGCAGGGATTAGCCAGGGTATGAGAAGGGAAGAGGGGGGTGACTTTGTTCCTCACTCTGCCCTTCCTGGTCACACCTGATAGGAGCAGGGGGCTGGAGAAAGGCAGAGTAGAAGAAAAAAGTTCCTCCTCTTATGAGGAGGGAAAAACCAGTTCTGTCTCAGGGCCGTGTATTTCCTTACAGGAGATAATTTCTGGGAAGATGTCAGAGGTGCTAGGGCTGGCCACAGCTTAGCTGGAAGTACTGGCTTCCTGGCAGCACCGCGGTGTTGCTGGGGTTTTTGGTTGACTAGGAGTGTGTGACTTTTCCCAAACCAAGTGCAGAACTGCCAAAAGAACATGTTGCCTGTACCACACCTTGTGAAATGTTTTCCAAACTCCTGTACTGCTGCCCATCCTGTGCTGGGACAGGAGAGCTAGGATTGCTGACCAAGCCTACCCCTGAAATCAGTGCAATCCAGAAGCCACTGCTGAGACAATGGGAGCCCTAAGACTGTGAAAAAAGCCAAATACCTCTCTGTCCATGCAAGATATTTGGCTCTGGGGCTAATTATTATCAAGTATCTGGGGCTAATTATTATCAAGTATAGATCCAGACATTACTTGGCTACTATTTACAATGGGTTGTATGTCCAGTGCCAGCAAAGACATTTGTATGTAGCAAACAAAAAATAAAAAAGCATGGGCATCCGTTACAAGAAACCTCTGTTAGACTTACGAACGCTTGATGCAGTTGAGTTCAGTGCTTTCTCATTCTTTGCCAGTTGTGTGTACAGTATTAAAAAGAGTCCTACCTTTTTTTTTTTCCTTTTTAAAAATACAGAACTAGTAGTCTAGTCACACTCTTACAAGTAAGTGATAACAAAAATAGAAAGCAGATACCCATGTGGGACTAAAACTCTACTGAAGCCTGTCTTTTTTTTTTTTTTTTTTTTCACAAATATGTTTTCACAGACAATAATTAGCAGACAAACACACTGTTTGCAATTGCACTGTATTGACTTAAAAGGCGAATACAAAATTGTCTAAATAAAGAATGCCATCCGGGGTGAAATAGTTGTGTGTGTACGTGTGTGTGCTGACACGTGCTCGTGTTTTCCTACTGTGCACCCGAGCACGGAGCCAGGCTCTGCTCTCTGTAACGCAGTGCTGCTCTGCTCTGGTTCTGCTGCACGCTCGCACGCACACACACACAGAGGGATGGAAATAAGATTTCTGTGACAGGTGGCTTCTTTGTCTAAATCTTTTCCTATAAAAGAAAAAAAAATGTGAAATTTTGGTTGGTTTAAAGGTTCTGCTCCATGAAGAAAAAAAAAATTCACAAAATCCATTGTTTTTCACCTTTTCAGTCATTTCCTCATGAATAAATATTATCCATTAAAAACCTTTAAAAAGGTGCTGCGATACACAGTGTTATATTTCCGTTTTCTTTATTGACTCTCTTGTTGCCACGATGGTTCTTCCTCTCCAGCCTCCACAGGTGATTTTTGCCCCGTACCATGGCACGACACACTCTCCATGCAGGTTTTCCCTTTAACCAGCATCTTCCTCCCTTTCCTCATCCTTCCTCAGTCCACAGCGTGAATGGGAGTCTGAAGAAAGCTGCCTCGTTAGGTCTCCGGTGCTAATTCGATGACAAAATGTCAGGTTGGTCCATCCAGGCACAATTTGCAGCAAGAAAGGAACATGGAGGTGTGGAGGGAGAGGGGCACTGGTCTTCCAGCCTGCTTCTGTGCATGAGCCGTCTTACAAGGCAGAGACCTTGACGATGTTGCTTGTGGCGGTGGTGGAAATGTTCGTGGAGTGGCTGGGGCTGCTGGGCGGGGGCCGACTCTCGCCTTCTGGCGTGAGCGCGGGCGGCGTGGGGATGCTGATGATGGCTGTCGTGATCTGGGCAGTTTTGCAGTTCGGTCTCAGCCCATCATCTGATTTCATGTTGAGACTGGAACGACTAGAAAACAAATTTAGTATTTGGGTTTTTGCGTTGTGTTTTTTTTTTTTTTTTTTTTTTTAATTTTTCTTTTTTTTGTTTTGTTTTTTTTTTTTTTTTAAACCACACACTGGGAAGGATGGGAGTGGTGGTTGTTCTTAATCAGCATCTCATTCCTCTGAACTAAAGGCATCAAAATATTCAGAAGACTCCACTTAAAAGTTCCCCCCCGCCCCGTTCCTGCAGGGTATCATTTATTTCTGCTCAGATTACACCAAGCATTTTTAATATTCCTCCCGGCTAGGATGCAGCTTTTTCACAGGGCAAATCGCTCTCTGTTTCCCTTTCATTCTTGCATAGCTCTAGTTTAATTAAGAGGACATCTGAATGTACCATCCTGTGGACTGCATGCTTTCAGAGCACAGGGAGCTCTTTTTGAGATGTTATCTTCCTTGCATTTCAAATGCCTCCTTCAAATCCACTGTCCCTTGATCTTTTCTATTTTCTCATCTCTCTGCAGTGGTTTCAAGGATCTAGCAGCTGGGAGCATTCTTATTAGATCTCCATCAATCGCACCCTATAATTAACAGCAGAGGGAAGATGCTAGGTTGATTTCTGTGCATCTGCACAGCTACAGGACTCTGCTATTCCCAGCCCAACATGTTCACTTTAAACGCAGACCTGTCCTTTCAAACTGCAGAGCTCCGGGTTGGGAAGCTATTGCTGCTGTTATCTCAGTGACTCACCAGGAGGATGTTTCTTGGTCGCTGGAGCATCCCAGGCACATGGCAGAACCCATTCTGCTCCCCGGGTGCCTCAGTCACAAGCTGAGAGTGGGGCAGTCTTAGGGACTGGGAAGTTCTGCCAGTGGTAACCAGTACACCCGGTTAGTTGCATTCCACATGAAAAAAACCAACTTTAAAGCTTTTTTTTTGTCTCTCCATTCTTGCACAAGTGAAATGATGAGCAGTGTTGACATTTAAAATATCACCGGCATCTGATTTAGCACCCACTGAGATCGGCAGGACCGGTGACATTCCCCTGAATTACTGTTTCGGGTGCTGGCTTCAACTATTGTCATCTCGAAACTGCAATAGCTAGAGATTTGGTTTGTGCTTATTCTTTCATAATGCCTTCTCCGAAATGCCCTTCTGACTTCACCCTGGCACACAGTAATTGCTTGCTGCCCTGAAGGCAGCTGTGTTGCAGTTTCTAGAGCCCCTTGATAGGAGCGGGGAGCAGAGGAATGGTAAATTCAAAAGCAGCCCGGTGCACAAGAAGCATAATGGGCTGAGGGGGGTTAGAAAGTAATTTAACATTAGCAAGAAAGTGATGGTGAAGAAATTATTTTTTTCAGCAAGTTACATATAAAATGAAAATTTCAAAATTTTCTATTAAGAGATGCTTTTTCACCTGTGTCACTAATGGCTTTTTAGGGGAGGGCTACCAAGCCACCACTGAAATTCCTTCTTTGTTTCTCTGTGCTGCTTGCTGCTTACAGTTGTGATTTAGACGTTGAAAATCAGTGAAGTCAGTGTCCCTGGTGGACCCTGGCAGTGTGTGCAGCTCTCTAACAGCTTTTGCTCGGAGACACTGCTTAGCCAGTTGTCTTTGTGTGCTCCCAGTAAAGGCTTGGAAGTACTGGGCTATCTGGGAGGGGGGCTGTGAAGTGGTCCTGGGCCAGCCTTGGTGAGTGGCTCACAGCTGGTAACTGCTGACTCCTGCCTGTGGGATGAGCATTTCATGGGCGGGTTTCAGCTGGAATTCATTCTTTATGTCAGGTCTAGCTGTGCTGGAGTCCAGCTTTGACCTGGTTCCTCCCCAGAACAGCTGGGAGCCCCTTTCCTTGGGTTGTCATTAGCAGGAGGGAAACAAAGATGCTCCTGGCACTAGACCCCTCTCCCTGGCTGGAGAGACCAGTCCTGCAAGAACATCCAGTGGGATAACGCCCTTAGGGATTTGCATGCAGTAGTCAGTAGCAAGAGCCTACTTACTGTACCTGGTTGTGAGTGAGGGCTGCTCGCTGCACTGGATGTGGATGGTGCTGAGCTCCTGCATGCTCCGGAGGCGCGTGGCTGGCACGCTGGAGTTGGGGAGGTGAGTGGTCTTCTTGTTTCGGCGAGAACAGCAGGAGGTGGTCAGTCCGTGGTGGCTGGACAAGGAGGGGCTCCGAGAAGAAGGATAGTTCTGCATCGAGCTCTCCATGCAGTTCTGCTCGAACAGCTGCTCATCGATGAACTCGTGGTTCTGGCAGGGGATAAAACGGTGCCATTAGTCTCTGGTGACAGCAACAGCTTGGGCCCAACAGCAGTTTGTTTTCAATGGCACCTTTTGCTAGGCTGGGGGGATGTGTCAGCCCCTTGTCTGGTTAAGATGCTCTCTGCCTCTGTGCCTGAAAATATCTGCGCTAGGCAGATCTTAAATGAAATGACTCTGCCCTTTCAGTCACTGCAGCCTTGAGGAGATTTTGCTCTCCTGCATTAGTAGGGGAGTAAGAGAAGCTGTTGCAGTGACAAAAGCGTGACAGTCTATCAATGCTGCCTTGCTTGCCTAATCTGAGGTGGTTAATGTATTGTGTTCAAATTTTATTTCATTTTTGTGTCTGGGTTCCAAAAGGGGCTTCACAAAGTCTGCAATGCCACATGGTATGAAACCCAGGAGGAGATTCATGCTCCTTTTTCTTTGTGCCCGAGGACAGGACGGTGTTGTGTTTGGATGACCACCTTGGCATAGAGCTTAGCTGCAGGACGATGCTCGTGTTGGCTCTTGGGTTCAAAGCAGTTCGTTGGGCACTATTAGCTGGGCGGAAACAAACAGCAGTGAGGGAGTGTACAGGGGAGGGAAATTCAGAAAACTGACTCTGTGAAGAGTTTCTGTGCTAAGGAACAAGAAATCCTGAAAGCAAGAACTCCTATGTGTGTATATGAACACCCCAGTAGTTCTGGGGAACGTAACTTATCCAGTCCCTGTCAGCGTCAGAAAGGATGGGAAACAAAAGCAGCCATGGTGAGGGCAGCCATCGGGTTTCATCGGAACAACTCACAACTCTCACAGGAAACAAGAGCACCGGATAGCCAAAAGAGCCACGTGCACAAACTCCCACGGACAAGACCAGGAACAAGAAAAGAAGCAACCACTCTCCAGACACGTCACAGAGACCACAGAAAAAACAGATTGAATTAAAAAGGAAATACCTTGATGGTGGAAGTTCGTACAGATAACAGGGGATCATCCACAAGATAGGACAATCCCTACGGGACAACATGCCAACAAAAGATAAAAACACAATTGATTGTCCATTCCGGCATTCAGTTTAGTCCCAGCATTGCGTCTATTGCCTCAGCATTCCGGCCGGCTTGCTCGAGTTTGAATGGGCAACAGGACCTCCTCTCACCAAACCTTCCCTGAATCAGACCCTTTGTTCCTTCCTTCTCCCAGGTAAGCTTTTTAACGGTTATGTTCTTGGAAACAGAACAAAACTGGTAACGACTTGATTACTTTGATCTTTTGAGAGCTGAAGGCAAAGGAAAACAAAGTTTCAGCTGCTGATTCACAAGTGATTGGGTTGGAAATGCACAGCCATCGGGGCACCGATGGGCCTGGGTTGGGAAACACAGAGAGAGGTCTGGGCTGAAGGACTGGGTTGAATGCACTCAGCCTTTGGAGAAAACACGGCATGTGAATGGCCATGCTCAATCTGAGAGCTGGAATGACTGGGAAAAACCTCCCTTTGTTTGAACAAACTCCATCTGTTGTGTTAATATGACAAAAATAACCTTTGTTAGGCAGCTCCAAGTACTTGAGGGTCACTTTGTCATCTGACACAGCAGGTCTGTGAGCCATTCACAGCCCTTCAGTTGTGAGGCTGTGTGCTGATGAGCACAATGAATAAGGTACTTTCAGAATCCTTCTGCCTAGTTGAAGGAGAGGTGAATTGCCCATTGAAACAAGTTTGCAGCCATGGTACATTCCTTATTCCATTCCTGCAACTTGGTCACAAAATGACTCTTCAGTGTTTACAAATGTCAATTTAAATTTTGGGGAGGAGAACCGTTGCATAGTATTTTAATCGATTATGTGAACTCTAGAATTTCCACACAAGCTGGTTGAACTATTCTGATTGAGAATTTCAGAATCCCAGCTTGCTCTGTGATTTGATGCAACATCGTGGTAATAACTGTCTGAAAAATGTGGGGGAAAACAGATTAAATATTGTGCCTCTAGGTTTTAATAAAAATTCAAAGTATCACTGTTATTGCCATTCCTTGCTGAAAAAAGCAATGTTTGGAACATTTTCAACCACTGGGGCTCACAGAGTAAGCTTGCGTGCTGGAGGCAATCTGGGTTTGTTAGTGTGGTGGGGGGACACAGCCCCAAACCAGGATGTGCTTTGGCCATTTTACTTCCAGCACCCTGACTGGCTCATTAGTGATGGAGCAGCTCGTGCAGCTCCCAGGGATGCCCACTCGCCAGAATTTCTATAAACCTTTACAAAGTCAGGGCCTTGCAAGGGCAGACCCTGGAGGCAGGGTTGTCAGCTTTTGTTGGCTTCAGCCAATTTGTTAAAAGTTTCCAAACAAAAGTATTCTTGAGAAATACGGGTCATAGTAGTGAAGGTTTTAAGTGTAAGGTTCTAAACTAAAGAGTCAGATTGTGAAATATCTGCTTGTTATGTAACATCCAAAATTGCTAGAAATAAAGGCAAGATGAATCTTATAAAATAAATTCTGTAGTCATTGATACAGGAAGAATCAGTTCTCTGTCCTTGGCATGGTGACCTTTATAGCTCGTGATGAAGCAGCTGCACTCAGCAGGTCACTGTAATTAACCAGTCCTCTTCTTCCAGTGTATCGCTGAAGCCTAAGTGGTGTTATTCCAGCACAAGCCAAACTATGGAAGTGAAGGTGATTTATCTACAAGAAAGCTCTTGCAAGTGAGAAATCAAAAGTACACTTGATGATGGATGCAGATAGAAAAAGGCATGAATATTTCAAGTGTTAACCTCTCTTCATTCTTTCTAGAATGACTCATAGTATAGATAATGTGTTCCTTTACTGCAGAACCTTTTCTATATACCTGGAAGTAAAACATATGTATCCAATAAATATCTGCAATGTTCCAACAGACGTCTGCATACAGAATCACTTAATGAAAAATAAAACTCTCACTCCAACATCTTGCGTGGCACAAACAGAAAAGTCACGGTATAGAAGCTGCTTGGCTGGCTTTGAGATAAATTACCTGCTCTGGTCACCAGGACTGTGGTGAGAGAAGGTATGTGCAACCTTTAAACCCATTAAGAGAGTTCATCCACTCTGTGCCATACAAAGGGCCAAAGGTTATTTTTTCCAGCCCCTTGGCACTGGTGGCCGGGCTGTGGTTTGAAGTCCCTGACAGCAGCTTCCTGCTCTTAAGGCAGCAGAACCGGCCTTTATTGCTAATTAGCACAAGCAACGAGTATCGATGATGTGTGACTGACAGCACGAGACAAATGCAGTTTAGTTCTCTTTCAGAAGCACTGAAGGAATTAAACCTTGTTCATAGGAGCTCCCTAACCCCATGGTGGGAAGGTATTGGCATTGGAGTGAGCTTGGCTCAGCAACCTGCTGGTGGCCTTGTACTGGTGTGGGTGACTGGAGCAGCAGACAATCACACCTTTATCTCTTTGTAATTTTTTTTAAGAAGGCAATGAAATAAAGTGCATTTATCCCACTGCAGAATATTCTAGGGATCTTGAGCATCAGTCCCCCCTGGCAGAGTTTGTAGGTCTACTGAGTATGTCTGAGAGCGGCTGTGTGCACGGCTGTTCCGTACAGAGCCTGGCCCGGGCACAGAGACCTCCTAAGATGGAAAAGGATGGTGCTGCTACTTACGGTTGTTTTTTCCAGGCAGTGCAGCAGGTGGTGATGTTGGCTTTCAATTAAGGAGGTGCCTTTAGTCATATGCGGTTCATCCTCGGTGGATCCCTGAATAGCCAGAAAAAGGGAGAGGGGGGAACAACAAAAACCCAAACCAGATGTAAAACCATGAAAACAAGCAGAGCTACCAGCATTAGCTTTCACAGGGAGAAAGATAACAGCAACAGTGTGTTGCCAGCTCTCGGGTTTTTCCCATGACTCCTATGAGGTTGCCTCTTTTTTTTTCTTTCTTTTTTTTTTTTATTATTATTTTTTTTAAATTCGTTTGGCTTGTAAATTCAGGTGAAGAACTCAGCTTTGATTCAGAACCAGTGTGTTTCTGGCCATTTTGTAGCTGGGGAGGAAACCTGGGAAGTTCTGCTGATGTACAATGTCAAGGCTCAGAAACCAGAAGGTAAAGAAAAAAAGAACCTGTGCTGTTTTATTTTTCAAAAAAGCATTCAGATTTTTAAGCTTGACATGACCTTTAAGTGCCAGCATGTACCCTGAGCTCTAGGAGACAGAACGCAGGCTATCTTGCTTTCGCTGGACCGACAGCCCGGCTCTGCCTGACCAGGGCTGCACCGAGCGGGTCCTGCTGGAACTTCACGTTATTGTCAAAGCCTCCTGAGCCGGGGCTGCATGCTGGATCAAAAATGGGAATCCTTCATGTCTTGGACTGTGTCATGCTGCTTCTAGAGACCGGACTCCTACCTCTGTCTCTCCTCTTCATGGCCATGACCAAGTGTTCTCTGCCCTTTGTCCCTGCGGTGTATGGAAGGGGGCTGTGCTGTCCCTGCTTCCCTGGATGGGGCTGTTGGGGGGGTTATAGCAGGTCCTGGGGGCTGGGTTCGGTGCAGACTGACGGTGTATAACCCCTCTTGGACAGGCAGGGAGAAGGGAGGAACAGGCAGGCACTACTTATGTCAGAAATAAACTATCCTATTCAGGCATATGGCAAACGAAGAAGCATTGTGCAGCAGTGGCAGAGGGTTTATGTTCATGTGAGATGTGGCAGCAGTTCCCTAGAAGGAAGGTCTCATCTTGTTTGTTTCTTACAGCCCGTAGCTTTCACTCAGTAGGATTGCTTACTGCAATTTCTCCTGTAGTGACACTGCTCAGGACCCTGTGCATCACTTGGCACAAACAGAACAAAGCCAGCCTGTGTCCAAGACCCCATGAGCGGGATACTGGACTCGTTGTACAGCAAGACCTGTTCCCAGCTATCCCCTGTGTCCCCAAACTGCTGAGCTGTGTTAACCAATTTGTGAACTCATTCAGAGCAGGGTGGGCAGGCAACCTGTGCCACCTGGGAGGGGATTGGGTGCAGCTGAGGCTATTTACATAAAAATAAACCCACAAAGCTATGGTAAGGAGTGATCCGTCCTAGGAGTAAGCTGCTTGTGGCTTGCCTGTTTGAGGACTCTGGGCTGGAAAGGCTTATGGAGGCACTTTTGCTGGTCTGTTCTCAGCTTCTACCCCAGGTATGTGTCCATGCGCTGGTTTGGGGAAGAAACTGCTCATACGGCAATGTTATTAGTGGTTAGGATGAGCTGCGGGTCTCAGACCGATCTCTGTGCTTTTGTTGAGCTGAGAGGCTTGATTTCCTTGAAACAGTTGAAATAGAAATGGATGAGGTTGGGAATTTGAGTGTGCGTGATGTTTTATTTGTGCAGAAAGCCTGGCATCAAGCATTCATCAAAGCTGCAGTGGCCGGTTTAGTCACCCGGGGTGTGGGGGGAGAGGGGTTTGGTCTCTGCTCTGGGTCGGTGAGGCAGATGCTCACGTTCCTCAAAATCCAGCGTGTCCCTTGCCCTGGGATCTGATGATCAGATACACCCCAGGAATGGAATGAAAAGAAGCAGTAGGGGATATTCAGAGAGTTTCTGTGCTATTTGAGAGCTAAGATGATTTTTCTCGCTCTCTCTGTTCCGTGGTGGCAGATTTCAGGTCTGGGTTGTTAAGGATGTTCTCTTACTATTGCTGCTTGAGCTCCTGATCTTGAAACTCACGGTGATTTCCCAACACGTTAATCTGTGTGTGTCCTTGATGACTAGCCTTTTCAAAGACAATGGTATGCACTAAACCGGCAATTAGGTGTAAAATGTTTCCCTGTGGCCTGTAAGCGAGGGGTGCTTGGTGTCTCCTGTAATGCCTAAATCTGAATGGCAGGAATTGATGTGCGTGGCTTGAATCTCTGCTTAGGCACAAACCTGCAGCATCTGACTGTTGAAGAGAGGAAATGGGTGGGATGGGAGATACAGCAGAACATCTCGGCAGAAGCGCTAAGACATTGTCTGTGGCTCTCAAGGGGGTCACATGTAACTGTGCTGAAAGCATTGCTCTTAAACACACCCCTGCGTCCCAGTGATTCACTGCCACTGCGTGCTCTGGATGCCTTTGCTGGGATGGGTCTGTGATCCTTAAGTGAGGCATAACTCTGTCTCTGATGGATGCCAACACATAGCAGAACTGGGACGTTAAGAAAGCTGACTTACTGTACACAGAATTAATAGATTCCTAAGGGGATGCATCCTAGGCAGGTTATGGATTTTTTTTTTTGTTGCTGTTGTTTTGGAAGATAGAGCATTCCCAGAAGTATTTTTAGAAGTGGCCTAAAAAAAAAAATCAGTTCCATTTTTCTTATTAACGATCCTCCTGGTGAGCTAACATATCGAGCAGGTCCTGTTCGTACCCTGCAGAGATTACTGACTGCTGAAGTCGGTGTTGGAATATTTCCCATGGAGGTCCTTGCAAGCCCTAAAGCAAATACAATGCTGCTCAAAAACACTGGCGAAGGAGAGAGCAAGAGCACATATTGCAAACAGTATATTTTTACGAGGATTTGCTTGAGAGGAGATGTAAATGGAAGCTGAAAGCAAAGACAGAGCTTCCATACCTCTGGCAGAAGACCTAATCCAATTGTTAAACGTTGGCAGCACAAGTTAGCCTCTGCCTCTGCCTTCCATCCCAAGGCTGGGCTTGCTGCTGATAAATGGATCAAGGGGTGGCCGGGACTGGGAACAGAGCAGCAGTGAGTGTGACTCATACCTTATTTTCCTTTCACTTTTTCTTCAGTCAGCTCAGTGTTTTCAGAAACAAAGAGCATGCAACCCCTGAGAAGTCCTAGCGTGCAAATTGAGAATGAGATCTGCAGGAACTACTGCCCTAGGACAGGGAGAGCGCCAGCACCACGCAGGTGCTTGGCATTTTGATGGCACTGTTGAGGAATGTACACCTATGGAGATTGCATCAGCGGTACCTATGGTACTGCAGGCAAACAAAATCTGTCTCTTCATTAGGAGAGTCTGGCTGTAATGAAAAACCTGGCAGGGGGGAGGAGAGAAGATGGTTTGCTTCTTGAGCTGGGATGCCAGCTTTACGAGGATTTGATGCCAGCTATCATTCAGTTTGTTCTTGGAAGACATTCAGTGAACTGCTGGTTGCTTGGAGGGAGACTGAAACACACTCTAGTGTCAGTTCTGAAATCCCAAATACTTCCACTTTCCCTCTTCCACTGAGTGCTTCAGCACACAGAGGGGGATGCTGGTGAGCTGAGATGAAGTGGTTTGGTGGTCAGATGGTCTCTTCCCATGAGAATGGCTGTAACACTTATCTGGGGCTAAGCAGATTCTGCTTGTGAAAAGGCACAGGGCCTCTCCACCTACTCTTCCTAGGATGTACACCTCCTAGCATTTTAGCTAAAAGGGAATTTCAGCTAGCTGTACAAGGAGATTAGCGCTAAGAGGATATGTGGGCTGCTGCCATGGGAAAAAGCTCACCATCCCTTGAGCGCTTCTGCCACAAAACCCACTAAAAATCTCTTTAAATGAGAAGAAAATGGTCCAAGTACTTCATGTCTAGATGGCAAATGCAAAATGCCACAAATCCACCTGTTTCTGAAGCGAGAGTCTGTATTCCTGCTAAGAGCAGAACCCCTTCCTGCTGCTGTCCTTGGACAAACCCTTGGCTTTGCTTTGGTACAAGGCTGCAGGCTGAAGACATGCTGTTCCCATGAAAGATGGTGTCAGTATTTGTTCTGGTGCTAATGAGAGGACACTGGCACATGTTCTGGAGTCTTGAACAGTCCTTATTTCTCAGTTGTAGTTTGACTGCAGAGCCACAGCGAGGGTATGTTCTGGGGCTGTTGTTCTCCTTGGTAAACATCAAGGTGTCGGACTGCAGGGCTCTTGGAAAACAATTCTGCACTGATCGTGGTGTTGTGTTTTTGCTAATGATGAAGGTGATAATATCTAGTCATGGCCACACAGTAACTGCAGGTGGAGTTGCTGCAGGTAACAAACCAGCCCTATGGCAACCTGGCCATGGGAAGTCCATTAGGGTCAGCAGGAGGCCTGGCAAGGTATCAGCTGGGATGAGTACCTGACCAGGGAAGCAGCTTGGTACTAATTTGACCGACGGATATGCACAGCATGCAGATAATGTTTTGATACCTAATATAGCAACTACAGGAGTCACATTCCTTCATATTTTTACAGCTTAGAAAATTTGTCTGCCTAGACTCTGCTGTCGTTCACATTTTGTACCCTTAAGAATAGTTTGTTCTCCTGCTATAAAACGAAAGGACATAAAATCTTGCCTTGTGGAGTTAAAACGGTCGTGTGTACCTTTAGAGCAACAGATGCTCTGCAGTTCTGTAATTAATTAATGCCACCACCTGTGGCGTGTCACAGGTGGATGGTCATTCTTCCTTGCCCATACCCTTTGCTTTTGCCTGTTTCAGCAGGAAGTTCCGTAGGGTGGGGATATTTTCTTACAAGGTGTTAATACAAACGTACACAATATTACATGTTTTTCAAAGTAGGATTTGTGGATCTCACTGGGCTGTGGTGGGGCTGTTAGCATGTAGAGCTATAAGCCCACCAAAAGCAAGCTGCACCCAGCAAAGCTTGGGAAGACCTGCTCTAGGTGCTAACTTTAATTATTAAAAATGGGTAAAAAACCTCTTTAGAAGTGTTTTTATTTTCCTTCCTGTGTCTACAGTAGCTTTGTAGCCAACAAAATGACCCTTCTTTCAGTATTTTTGGGTAAGTGCCAGGAAATGAACCCGTTCAGGCAAATATTTCTCTCGACCTCGTGTGTTTTGGACGTAAGCACTGGTGCGTCAGCTGCGCTTCCCTGAGCGGTCTTGGCAGGGAGAGTTGGTTGACAAGAGAAGTGAGGAGATTCTTGTTGGGAGGGCAGGCTGGAAGATCAAGTGCAAAGTGACTGTCCCTGCTAAGCTCTTCTGGGTTTTATTTAAAATCTAGGAATCTGAAGCTCAAAATGAAGTTTTAAATTTGTAGCCAAATTTTTGCATGTTCCTGGGTATGAAATAGCAGCATCTCAGCTGGGCTGGCATCCCGGTCCTGAGCCCGTCCTTTGTGGGATAAGGCTCTGGACTAGGTATGGACGTGTCTGCCTGGTCTCTCGTATTCGTGATAAAGAAACTTTTTCTTGAGCTGCTCAACAGCAACATATGGTTCAAGGAACAGATTTCCTGAGCGTCGCTGCTATTCGCAGAGCAGAGACAACGTTAGATGTGTAGTCAGAAGGATCAGACGTGTTTTGCAGGAGAGAACAGAAACTGATCCGGGCGTCCTGCCTTCCAAATCTGTGCTGCATGGGAAGTGCTTTTAGAGTCAGTTCAAGATCTATTCCAGTTGTAAAGAGCCCGATTCCTCTATCCCAGTCTGCACTGAGTAGCATCCCTTGTGCAAAGTAAGGTGCTGCACAGTGTCCCTGTGTGCTGAACCCCCTGAACCTGGGCAGGAATGGGCTTAGGTCCCAGTGAGCCACTTTCACTGTGACCTGAAAAGGTTTTTCAGCTTTGGTCTTACAAATTCAAGGATGTGTGCAGGGAAAACAGGCATTTGAAGGATTAGGCCCTGAGTAAGGATGCAGGAACAAGTGCTAGGCGGCTCTGGTGGCTCGGTTAAGCATTCTTCATCTCGCTCTTTGCTCTCCACATGCATAAAGGCTGATTTATTTGGAATGAGATCCATGAAATGTGCTAATACCTGCTCTGGTGTTGATCAGGCTTAATGTAATAACCTCCTCTCATTTGCACTGATTCTGCTGAGCAATCTGACGCACTCAAAACTTTTCTTCTCCTGAATAGCTAGAATAGCCTCCAGAGGCCTTGCTGTTAAAAATAAACCACCACAAACTGCCTGAAATGGGAGCTAGGGAATATTTTCTCTCCAGTTGGGCATCATCGGGTAGTCTGTATTAGAGGGAGACTCTTGAAAATAAATAACTACGTTGAAAGAGAGTGGGTATTTATAGGACGGACAGACCGGAGGGGGTATAACTCACCATCAGCTCCATCCCACAGCTTTGAGGGACCAGTGAACCTGGTCACTGCTGGAAGGTTGGATCCTTCCCGAGCCCAGGGAAGCTTTTTCCTCCCCTCCCATCTTGCAGCTGGATCCCAGCTGTCCATCCCCAGAGCACACGATGGTGTGATTACAGCCGAACGGCATTCTGCATGGGGGGCTGCCGCGCGGGGTAACGAGCAATTGGGTGGCAATGGAGAGAGGAAGGGAGAAAGGGGTGGGACGGGGAGCTTCTCGGGCTCGATGGAAGGAGATGTTGTCTCTGCACTCACCGTCAGCTCCAGGGCTTCGTTCAGGAGGCCGTTGCGCTTGCTGTGAAGGTAGGCGTTGGAGCTGCCTGTCTTGGCCACGCGGATCCTCGCGAGCCGGGCTTTCTGTGGAGGAGGCAAAGAGGTGGAGTTACACCTTGGC
Organism: Syrrhaptes paradoxus; assembly: GCA_013400615.1. Taxonomy (NCBI): domain Eukaryota; kingdom Metazoa; phylum Chordata; class Aves; order Pterocliformes; family Pteroclidae; genus Syrrhaptes; species Syrrhaptes paradoxus. Next base: position 31,563 of record VZTO01016688.1, on the reverse strand, counting down.
ACACCAAGGGGATGGTCCTGGGCTGGCAATACTGGGAGAAAGGAAATTTCAGGTTCTTGGCCTGTGAAATACAAAGGGGGTGAAATATGGGGTGTGCAGATGGGACAAGGTGCTGGTGAGAGCAGGCGGCACAGGTCGGCTCCAGGAGCCGGATGAGTGCCTGTGTCTGGAGAACATGAGCTGCTGCAGAGCGTTAGTGGCCTTTCCAGAGACAGGAAAGGGGGTGCTGCAGGGTTATTTATCCTTTCAGAAGTTAACAGTCATTTTTGGGGCTGAGGCACACAGCACCTACAGACACTTGCCTTGGACACGTTCCTGGCACGGGATGGCTGCAGGACTGTGTGCTCTGGCATCTGTGTTGTCACTTGCTCTGCTTGCACAGCAGCTAGCCTGGTGACACCCGCTCCTCGGTGATGGTGGCCTGTGCTCGACAGTGGCACTGCTGCCTCATGAACTTTGGTACCTGATAATATCAGCCTGTCCAAAAATATGCATCTCTTGACAAACTGACAGAAGTCACTCTGCAACAGCACAGGCATTCAGTTCTTCTCGTTTTTATTTATCCCTGACCTTCGTGACCTCCAGGGGGACAAATTAGATGATTAAAAAACAGTCCAGAATAAAGCAAACAAGAAAAACTAATAAGGCCCTCTTGCTTTTTGATCACACAGTTTTTAGTGTTTCAGTTTTTCTTTTCAATTGTTCCCTGCTTCTCTGTCAAGTGCTGATTTGCCTTTTTTCTTTTCTGCTGTTAATTTATGACTCAAACACCATTAAAAGTAAATACATGAAATAGCTGTGGCTATTTAAAAATAATTACATTGTGCTGTAGTTTAAAATGCTGCATAATCTTTTAAATAACATGGAACTCGTGATTTTCCTCTCTAATTAGAGGTGCTAATGGGTATACACTGTAGGAAGAGTAAAGCCAAGAGGCAAATATCTGCAGTGGGTCCGGAGAGTGGAATAATTCCAGGAGCTCTGTTCCTCTGCATGCGCGAGTGACTCTGGCCCTCAAAACTTGAAAAATTTGTTTAACCTTAAGAGCTTCTGCTTAAGCAATTTCTCAGGCGAAGACACGTACAGGATACTGGTTTGCAGCTTTAATTAGGTGACACAGACTATGACCAGCCTGAAAAATAGGTCTTGTTTTGACACCCCAAAATGGGGACATCCAAAATTGACTTTCTTTGCCATACTTCATCTAGATCTCACTGTCCCATTTTAACATGAGGACTCCACAGTACGTGAGAGTGAAATCTCTGAAATTTATTCTGTACTGGGGCTGAGGTGTCTGGTCACCCTGTGAAAGGGACACGAGTTGTATCTGCAAGATGTAGACTGAGGACACAACAAGAAAATGAAACTGGTTCTTTGATTTTTCTGGAGAGCAAACTGCTGTGTTGCTCTGGGCTTTGAGCAAGACTGGCCTGAGACTGTAATCTGGAACAAAAACCACAGAGACTGCTGCTGGGGAAGGTGTTAGAGGGAGAGAGCAGGGGGTAATGGACTGGAGGGTGTTCCATTTCCCCATTACTGCTAATTACATTTCCATTAAATTATTTCTTCCGTTTGCAAGTATATGCCTTTGTGCCTCAGTTCCTTGTTTGCAGGGATCCTCTCTTCCCTAGTCAGGACTGGATATCGGATCCAGCGATGGGCTTTATTTACAGCGAGGCTCTTGCTGGCACCCACAGACCATTTCCCTTCTGTGCTTCACAAAATACCAGTTCCTTTGCCGCAGGAATTGAGTCTCTCCCAACTTACTCATCTCACCTATAGCAGGAAAAGTTTCATCCTCATCTCTGCTTCAGTCAGTTGTTATAGTGGATTCAGTCTGCAGCTCTTGTAATGAACATTATTCCCTTTGCCTCCGGGCTAGCAGGGGATCAAATATTAATAGCTGTACTCCACGTGGACTGGAGACGGTTCATTTCTGAGGTCTGTTCTCTTTTCTTCTTTGAAACAGTGCCACTAGCTATCTAAATAATTAAGCCCCACAGCTTTTGTAGTTTAGAACAGACGTTGTTATTTTAAAAAATGTCAGTGGGGCAGGACAGAAGTTAATCCTATTCTCCTTACACAAAAGACTGTCTGGGATAGTCGCATCGCCTAACTCTGTGCCCCCATCCTGATTAAATTTGGGAGATATCTTGATTAACTCAGCTAGAGAAGTTAATTAAAATCTATGCCTAAAACTGGTTGGGCCCTCCAGACAGTTTCCCCACATTAGACTAGAAACAACTCTAAAACCCTAGTTCGTGTTTTTATGTGAAAGTCTGTGTGTAAACATCCATTATTTGGAAAGCTCATCTGTCGAGTGGCAGGAGCTTTACGGGATATTTAGGTCCATGGATGCGGTGCTTTGCTCACGGCTGATGGTAACGAAGGGTTTAAGTGTCGGTGGTGGGGGAATAGCTGTCTTCTGCATCTTCTCCCCCAAACCTGGCAGACTAAAGGTCATTACGGCCAGGCCTGAGATCACTGTTACTGAATATAACCCCTGCACAGAGTCTAAAAAAGGAAAAGCAAACGGCACACTGTGTCTGCATGTGGAGTGGGACGAGGAGTTGCTAGGAAACCACAGGATCTCAAAATGCATATGACCTAATCTGGAAGATAATTTATATGATGAAAATAATAATACTAATGACAGCCACTTACAGGTTCGAATGATTAATTTGGTTATCTCGGAGCACACGTGTTTCTGAGAGCAGGGCTCTACCTTCTGGCTCCTTGCTGCTTTTTAAGAATCTGAAGAGTTGGGATAAGCTGGAAGGGCAGTGAAGCCCCACGGATGGGGAGTGGTATGGGGGAGAGGGTGATGCAAGTGGCTGTCACCAGCCTGGGTATCTGCATTTCCCACAGGGACTGACAAAGGAGGAGCAATAGCCTCTTGTCTTCTTCTAGCTGCTTTGGAGAAGCACAAGGAGCAGGAGTTGCTGCCCGGGAAAAACGCTCACCAGATGGCAGGCTCAGGAAACAGCTAATTACTATTTATTAATGGTTTTCATCTAGTTCTGATGGAGATAATGTTCAGTCCTGATTTATGTGATATGATAAACTATTAAGTTACAACTTAAGACATAATTTCATGTTTGCCAGACATCTTCAGCTTTCTAGATCTAAAGTACTCAGCGAGGAGATGGCTGGGGTATGTGTATGCCAGGTGCTTCGAGGGGGAACTCGGTGCACATATGTGACTGGGAAGGGGAATGGATGAAACCTTCATCTGGTGGAAAACAGCTTTGCTCCCTGGCCTCTTGTGGTTGCTCTTCCTTGCCAAGTAGAAAATGGAAAATTCTTCATTTTTTAAAAAAAAGCATTCAAAAATAATGGAGTGGACAAGAAATTAAATGAATTTACTGTCTGTGGAGTGCTTTCCTCAATGTAGTCAGGCAACACTGATCATCTGTCCTACTTACAGCTCCGGGAAGCTGATATGCCATCTCTAACAAAGCCTGGAAACAAGCTGGACTGCCAAATTAGGACTGGGTTATTACATGTGTTTGAGCGCCGAGTGGAATGATGGCTGTTTAAAAAGCAAATGGCCCATATAATAAGTACGAGTGGTTATTCTGCTGGCCATGGTTCCATCTGGCCGTTGTAGGAGGCAGGCAGTGGAGTTACAGCAGTGTTAGGAAAGTTGGATTCTGCAGATCGTCTTTCTGTCATTTTGACCTTTTTTTCCTAAGAAACCAAGTATGTGCATTTGGACTTTCCTTCCTCTCAGATCTTGACACTAACAGCTTTTGAGCCCAGTTTAAATATTCTGTCATTCGTGCTTTGGGGGAGATGTTGTAGAGCTGCATATGGAAATTAGGTGGCGTAGAACTCATTATATTCCCATATAATTTGATAGAACCACTTACAGTCAGACCTTGATCTTATTTTGGGCCTCTTCATTACTTTCCAAAGATGAAAGATTCCCCTCCCCTCCTCTGTGGCTCTCCTTTTAATCCTACCTTACCCTTGGCACCGTTAAAGCAACAGAACGTCATTTCAGATGCACTGTGTCATCCAACACTGAAGAACATGGTGTTCGATCTAGTTATAGGACAACGCACAGAAGATGGGATTTAATGGATCTCGGCTTCTCTACTGGTCATAGATACCCCGGCTCATTAAACACAGAACTTTGAAAAAAGTGTTGTAATACGCAAAACTTGCAGAGAGAGCGCAGGACGGTCAGGAAGCCCCTGGGGCACTGAGATGGTTCCATCCTACTGCAAACCTCCTTTTGTGCGTTCTCCTCTTGAACCCAACAAGCTCTGGCTTAAACTCAGGGAAGCTCCTACTCCCACTGGGCATTTATTTTAGAACTTCATTCTTCTATTTAGAAAATTTCTTCAGATTTCCAGCCTGCGTGTATTTGTTGCCAATTTTACTCGGTTGCCATTGTATCAACATCTTATTTTTACATAGATCAATGTTTGCTATGTTCTACAGGAAAGAATAGAATAAACTTCACTTTTTGTAGAGTTTGACAGTTCCCACTTTATTCCTTTGCTTGACATTGAAGTAATAGGTTTTTTGGAGGCCATTTCATATTTTTATTCTCTGTAGATGCCCTGCTTATCTCTGATACTCTTTTTTTTAGTTATCCATCCACCCAGTGAGGGTTACAGTCAGACCTTGATCTCTACAAGAACTGAACTTATGGATGGTTTTTCCTTGATTGAAATTCATTATACACAGTTACTGCACCTTGGCTGAAATTCAAAGCTTCCCCTGTGCTGAAGTTCCCACGCTACTGGTCCAGCTGACTGACAAAACTGGCTCTTTTCACTTTTTCAGTTTGCCTCTTGAAATAATAATAATATAAGAAACTCCTACATCCACTTTTTTTTTGTATTCTTAAAGCCATAACAGATTTTAGAGCTTGGGTCAAAACCACACCAGGGATGTGTGGCCAAGAGGTGCCACACCAGTTGCAGTGGGAATCTGGGGGGTTTTGTTAGAGGTAGAAGTGGAGTATTTACAGGGTGTCAGAATTTGTCTAGAAACATATTGCTTAGTAAACATCCTCTCAAGAAAAGTCTCGTGCTTTTCTGCATCGTTAACTGGGAGGCTGCGGTTCTCCATTATTATAGAATAAGGCTCCGTGTTCCACTGCAAGCACAGTGTGATGAGCATCCGTCTGCCTGTGATTTATCCGTCTGTCTGTGTCTCCAGATCTCACTTTTATCACAGCTTTCACACAGCTCACACCCCTAATTAATAGCCATAAAGTATTCAGGGGATGGAGAAATTAACAAAATTTGATCTAGTGTCACATGCTGACTTCCTAGACCTGATATATGAACACCAATTAGTGGTGTGGAGGCCTGTGATTAGCGACAGAAAACGAAGGTAACTGCTACAGAGAGCTGCTCACGCTGTCCCCGAGACGATGGTGCGGACATGGGGGCAGGGGAATAGGGGTCACAGCCACAAAACTNCCTGATATATGAACACCAATTAGTGGTGTGGAGGCCTGTGATTAGCGACAGAAAACGAAGGTAACTGCTACAGAGAGCTGCTCACGTCCCCCAGACGATGGTGCCGACATGGGGGCAGGGGAATGGGGGTCACAGCCACAAAACCTCTGTATGAAACTCCAGGAAAGCTTGTAGAACTTGTGCCCTTCATTCTCCCCAGTGGAATGAAGCCTGAGGGGCAGAGATGATGGTNCTTGCTGGCAAAGATAATCTGCTTGGAACTCATGAAATAATAAAGTTGCTGTCTGGTGCCATTAGCTTTCTTACTGAAGCTGCTGCTGCTTGTTCCTCTTGGGGTCTCTGGGGATAAATATCTTGCATTAGGCTTCTGGGGAAAAAAACCCATCACGAACCCATCCGTGGTCCTATTTGATAAGTGAAGGCTCTGGGAAGAACGTGTCTTGACTGGTGTCCCGACGCTGACAGCCACAGCTGCTGGCTGCGTGCCTGGGTTTGGCGGGTGCGGAGGGAGCAGCGTGCCTGGCTGCGGTCCTGGGCGCTGGGGCTCCCGGGGTGTCGGCAGAAGCTGCGGAGTCGTCATGGCTGCACTGCTCTGCCCTGGTTGTGCATCCCAGCATTGCTGCACATGTCTGCTAGAGTGGCTCCTAATTGTCCCGACTCGGTCGCTAACAAAGCTGATGCAGAATGCACTGGCGCCTGGGTACCGGAGCTTGGGGACAAGGTGTAGAATTGCTCTTTGTTGTATTTGTTTGGAGTTAATGCTGAGTTGGGTCTACATGGCTGCACTGACCTGGAGAACAGGTGGAATTACCATCAGGCAGCGGTTTGCATAGGAATCATAGTTCTGTTCCTCGTTTCTCGGTTTGTTAGTTCAGCAGTTTCCTATGGAGCAGGGTGTCTGGTGTGTTGAACTGCGTTTTCTTCCTGCACACTACTCGCAGGCAGACTGACATTTCCTCATAGAGATTTTTTTTTTAATTATCTGTAAGTTTTATGCATGCTCTTGATTCCCTTGCCTGCTTGTGAACCATTTTCTGCCAGCTTTTGCTGTTGCTCTACCTGTGCCTGGTGAGGACAGCACGTGCTGTCACTCTGCTGCCTGGTTTGGTGAGTCAGCAAGGAGTGCGAGTGCAAAGCAACGTAAAATCCCGGGTATGAACAGCATCACCATGAGAGTTTCTGACCTTGTACATGTACCTGAACTAACTGCGCAAGAATCCACCCAGCCAGGAAAAGCAGTAGATTTATCCCAGTTTTATGCATGAAAAACCTTGAGTCACAGAGAGGGACGCGTGGAAGGACGATGCTGCAGCATCAGTTTGTCAGAACAGTGGGACTGGCTGTGCTGGGGAGACAAGAGGGGCTGGGAGGCTCCTGCTCGTGCCTGGAGAACACCTGCCATGTGCTGTTTAGAGCCTGATGTGATGCCGAAGTTACCAGCAGTTACTGTTCGATGGGATTTTGTGACCTTCAAACAACAGAGGTTTGTTCTGAGTCAGGCTTTGCAGACCTCTGCTGCCGGGTGGAGTGGGAGGAGTGGAGTGATGGGGTCCCAGGGCTCCTCAGGCTGGGCTGTGTCAGACATCTGGCGGTGTGCGGCGGGGAGATCCGGCAGCGGTCCCCGAGGGATGTACGGGTAGGCTGGAGTGTTCCTGACTATCTGACAGATGCCATTAGAGGACTGAGACTTGTGTTGCCATTCCAGCATCACATCAGTGACAAATGTTGTTCTTCATCTGCTTGTCATCATCCCAGTACAAATTGGTAACCACAATAAGCTTTACTACCATCAACGCCCACTTTTAGTGATATTTTTCCTGAGCCAGGGGATATATCCATACCCATTAATGCAGACATAACCGTATATTGCTGCTGGTGCAGGGGTGTTGGAGCTGCATTCATTATAACTGCAGCCAGCCCACTCGGTTCTGCCTTACTGAGGCAGAAGGGTGAAATAACTAGTTAATAAAGGTAACAGCAAAGAATCCGGTCACTAGAACCCCGTTCCAAAGTAGGACAGGGCTACCCAACATTTTTGGTTGAATGTTTTACGTGCAGGTCTCCTCGATGAGGCAATTTCAGCTTGCATTTATTCAGACATCTGGGATGAAGTGGGCAACATCAGCCATTACCAATCCTACCAACTGTGCTCCATAATGAGCCATCTGGACAGCGGCTGGGCTCCAGCAGGTGGGGAAGGGGGACACCCCCTTCCTGAGATGACCAAGGAGAGGCCCAGAGGATGGATGAGTCAGGTTCTTAATGCAGGCTGTGATCTGGGTACGGCTGAGACAGGATGTCAAAGGGCCTCAAGGCATGAAACAACGTCGAGTGGCTTCTGGATAGGTGTGGAAATGATTTCATCTGGGCATTGGGCCACTATTGACAACAGGCTTAATGCTGAGATGTGTGGGCTGGCTTTGGAGGCTGGACCCACGAGCTCTAGCTCACGGAGTTCAATCCTTCTCTTCAGAGGAGAAATCGACTTGTCTTATGCAATTTGGGACCCAGGGAATTTGAACTAGCTGAACTGATGGAAAATGCCATTTCGCTTTCTTGTTTGATATGAAAGAGGAAGGATTGCTTGTTGGCTTATTTGTTTGGTTTTTTTTTTTTTCCCCTGAACTGTAAGAGGGGATGTGACAAATGCCAAACAGGGAACTGAGGAGGAGGAGAAAGAGGTGACTACCCTGGCAAAAAAATGAAATATCTTTTTAAAAAAAAATAATTAAAAAAGCTTTTTTCCCCCCCTGTCAACAACATATTCCATGCAGATTCATTGTGGTTGAAAACCCCCTTTTAAAATTTTTTTTTAAATGTCAGCCAGCTCCAGATTTAACCTTATTGTTTCTCTTTCTCCTGAAGTTCCCAACCCCATCCCCTGCTGGGATCTGAGTCATGCTCTGTCACCGAGCTCTCCTTAGACAGCTCACAGCTTTGCTTGAGTCGCTTTTTCTGGCCCTTCTGTTCTGCTCTGAAGTTCACTAACCCACCTACAAAATTTAGGGTGTCAGCTGAAAACCAGCACATTTCAAAGCTGACACCCCTGCTCTACAGTGAATCCATTATTACGCCGGTCCCGGCACTGACAGCTGTGTGGGCTGCCCTTCTCAGGGGTGTGCTGGTGACATCAGTCCGGGATGAAGCAACCTCTCCATCACCATCCTCCCTCATCTGCTCCACCGGCTGCAGCCCCGTGTGCCGTGCCTCGGGGAGCGGCGGCTGGCTCCGGAACAGGCTGTTTCTGACGTGCCTCTTCTGGAGCAATCGGAACGGTGTTTGTGTCCTTACTCTTCCTTCCTTTTGGCTTAAGCCCCTTTCGAGCATCTCCATAGTTACCTCTTCAGCAGCCTGCAGAGCCGGAGCTGCCTGCAACCATCTCACGAGGAGCTCTCGCTGTCAGGAATAACCTTCCTCCACCGGCTCCCATCCCCAAAGAGGGGCTTCTGCCCGGCCCCTTCACTCCTCTCCTGCACTGGCACTGGCTCTGTGGTTGCATGGTTTACTCCTCCACCAGGCAATGTGTGCATCCCCTTCTCTGCTTCACCTCCTCTATACCATCTACTCTTTATAGCCTGCCTTATGGTTTTCGGTTCTATATTGTAATTTTATGTGAGTGGCTCTGCAAAATTATTTTTGTCCTGGGTAGTCCTTTCCTTGCCTAAATTGGAGTGTTTGGTTCTTTCCTGGAAACTTATAGCCTGGAGGATGAAATGAGAAGTCTGTTTCAAGGATTTTGCAATACATTGCTTGTTCTCGTAGAGTCAAAGGCCACGAGGTAATAAATGAAATAAATTGAGCAGAATAAGGAGCTGTAATCCTCAAAAGCATCTTTACTGCAGACCTGAACCAAGCGCTGCGGTTACCGAAGCTGTGTACCCGTAGATGGCAGTTTCAGTTTAGCCCCAGTGAAATGCACCACTAAAACCATGCTAATCCCTCTGGGATTATCAGCCAGTTCAGTATCTTGGCTCCTTTCAGCAAATCTATCCATTGCACAATAAATGCACTTAACCCAGGGTTTATTTTGCAGCATCTGAGCACTGCCATGTCTCTCTCCTCTGCCGCACAGGGGTGAGGAGGCATCCTCATGGCAGGAGAGGCCCCTCTCTGACCATCTGTTTTCCCCCCAAACTGAGAAGATCTAAAACAACTCTGGCTGAATTTCAGCCCTAAGGGGGCTGGTCTAGAGGCCAGTTTGCTTTATGCTGCTGTTGCTATTTCCAAACATTTCAGCTGCTTCTCTGCTTCCACCTGCCTCCTGAGGCTGCTCAGAACTGCTTTCAGTTTGCTTTTGGCAACTCAGTGTCTTCATCTGCCTGCCTCTAACCTCTGTTCGCTCAGTCTCTAACTTGGGAATGATGGACCATTTTGCTTTTTCTGCTGCTGCTGATGGAGCAGCATCCCAGCAGCTGTTAGCAGCTGCCTCGGCTTTCTCTAGGGGCAGTGAGAAAGGGTTTCTCTAGGGTTGAGAAGTGGGAGGTGTGCTCCAAAAACCAGCACCAGGTGCTTGTCTCCTTCTCCACATTGCCTCCACGCTGCAAACCCAGCACAGCAAGAGACTCCAGTGCTATCTGAATGACAAAGTCATTCTATTGTCACGCCTTTTAGGTGTCAAATTCTCTTTTAAAACGCAAGGCTGTGACATTCACTAAAGAACAGCATCATTTCAAAGTCAGGATGGTCTATTCTTAGCACATCAGTCAAAAAGAAAAAAAAAAAAAGTCTTTGGGAAAAAAGCCCCAATATTACCAAAATGAACCCTGTCAGAAATGATCAATTCGCCTTCCATTCGGATTGACCTGGTCCCTGCTGCGTGCCAGAGGACAGAATTTGATGACATAGCACAATAAATTAAGATTGCCAGATCTCCTTGTAATTAATTCTCTTGAAGTGTAGGTTTGGCAAAGAATAATTTATCTTCAAGGTGATTAAGTCACTGGTAGTTTGGTTGTGTTTTTTTTTTTTTCTTTTTAAGGAACATTTCTCCTTAGTTGAAGAATAGATGCTGATGAGTAACAGCCACCTCCTGGTATTTTATTCGTGTTATTTAAATACCTCTACCTGCTGGACCAGTTCCTCCTCAACAGTTAAGAGACACAGTTAAGGCTGAGCACATCCTAACCTAGAGGGGTATTGGGGCTGTGCTGTGTTTTCCTGTGTTTTCCTATTATCTGTATCAGAAAAAAATCAAAGGCTGTATCCTCCAAACTCTGCTCACACAGAGCTGCTGGGGGTGGGGTCTTCGTGTTCAAGGACTGAGAGAGTGCAACGAGCTTTTTCCAGCCTTCTTGAAGCAGCTGTGAGAATGTTTGTGTATCTTTAATTATGGGGACAGAGTTTTAACTATTCCAAAAACTTTCCTATTCCTGAAGAAGGGATTCAGTCCACTGGAGGAGGGTGCTGGCACGAGTTTGCTATCAAAGCAGAGTCTGAACGTCCCTGTGTACGTCCTGACCATCTCCAGAGAGACCGTCACTGATGTGCTGCTGCCTCTGTCATTCTCTTTAGCATTCATGCAGTGATGATCATGTGAAAATTGCTCACGCTTCTGACTTGAGGAAACTTTCTTAGCCCAGAAATTCATCCAGTCTCAAGGGAATTAGAAATTCAAATGGCACTAAATCATACACTGTGTGTGTCAATACAGCAAACCTTATAAAAGCTGCAGTCGATCACATCGGCAAAAGGTGGTGGTACGTGTCCTTGTCACCGAGTGGATCACAGCCCAACAGACAGAGGAAGAGGGGAACTGGAACAAGCAATGTCAGGGTGCTGTTTGGAGGGAAGGACAGCCTCACCCCAAAGCACAGACCTGGGGTCGGTTCTGGAGCTGCTTTGTGCTGTGATCCACGGTTCTGCACAAATCTTGTTTATTTCTCTTGGCTCTTTATTTGCTGCCTAGGCTGTTAAGCAGTTCTGTCTTTTCCTGTAAAGCAGTTTATACGCCCTTCCAGTAGAACAAGTGCTTTCTCTCCAAGGCTTTGGTGTCAATGACCTGTTGCACCCTGGCCCCTCTGCAGCCCTCTGCGTGGGTGCTCCAGTCCTCCCCACCCCAACACCCAGCACGCTCCTGCTGCAGGTTAGACCCAGACACCTTCTGCCTGGGTGCAGCCTTGCGTTGGGCAACCCACTCTGCAAATCGTTTAAATTCATTAACTGGATGTAATGACCTGTACCGGCTTCCCGCTGTCCAGCTGCTGATGGAACAGAGTGCGGTACCGAGTGGACTTCCCCTACGAGAGCTTTGAATTTTTTAATCTATCTTATGCTGTACAAATAATCGGATAAACAGCTCTCCCTCACAAACACCTCCCAAAATCGTTGCCGTTGGATGTTTCACGTGTACGATGCCAAGCCTCACGCAGCTATGTGTAAAACCCAGCAAGGGCTTAGGGAGCCGGCAGCTCCTTCCTGTGTGATTCTGTCTCTCTGCTGCTCTCCTGATGTGTTTTGACTGCCAAATTTTGTGGTTTTGTAGGTCTTGTATCTCAGCTCTGAGCTGTCAGCTCCCTGGGATGCAAGCAGCAGGCACGGCCCAGATGCTTGCCTGAAGCAGAAGCAGCACATCCTTCTACTACTGTTCCCCATCAGGTCCCCTGAGTCTTGAATTTCTGGCAGACAACGTTCCATAGGGAGAAAAAAAAAAATCAACCCCAGACCTTTAGTTTGCAGTTGTTGTAAACACCCGATCCTGGTTTTGGTGTAATTTAGCAGGCTGGAATAGAAATACGATGCATCTGCTGTGCTTTCTCAGTGAATCGGTAAGCCTACCCGGGTAAAAACTGTCCAATTTTTGGAACAGTCAGTGATCCCCTGACACTTCCAAGGGATTTTGTGTATTTTCAGTGTTTTTGTCTATGGCCCTGCCTGCAGGGTACTGATGGTCTCTGTTTCTGGGTGGGTGTAAGATAAACTGCTCTGGATAATGATTCAGGGTGTAGGGGCAGGTGTCTGTGTCTGTTTCAGACGGGTCTGTGCAAAGGCGAGCAACAACAGCCCCAACCCGCCAGCACCCAGCACGTGCAACAGACTCACTCGTGTCTGTACGGGTGAGTTATATGGGGGTAAGGGGAAGCCTGTGCAGGCGTGGGGATGTAGATGGGTGCGTGCAGGCTGCCCTCTGCAACACTCAGCATTGTCCCTGGTGTGTCACAGCCCCGTGGTTAGGGACAGGGGCGGAGGTTTTGGAGGTGGGGGCTGCGCAGGGGGCTTACCTTCTGCGCCCTCCGCTTGTCGGCTCTCTGGTTCTGGTGGTAGATGCGGCTGAAGTTGGAAACGATGACTGGAACCGGCAGAGCAATGACCAGCACCCCGCTCAGGGAGCAGATGGAGCCAAATATCTTCCCAGCAATCGTCTTGGGCACCATGTCACCATAACTAGAGGGGAAAAAAAAAAGAGAAACCTCTCCTTCAGACAAGTGCAATGGCACCAAAAGACTTTTCAGAATCTCTGGAGCAACTGGAGTGTCCAGGGCAGACAGCAAAGCTTGGAAATCCACCCTGCACACAATTCATGTGGTGCTGTCACCCTGGGGGTGACAATTTGCACCTCTCTTTGGCAGTGAATTAAGCTGAACCCAAGAAAGGCTTTTGTTGCAGAATGGATGTGCTGGTTCAGGCAGCTCTGAGTAGTTACGTTCCCATCCTCGCTCGTTTGGTACCCACCTCTCCATGCAGATGAGCTCTAACAAATTTAAAACTGTACGTCTGCTTGTGAGCAGGTTTGTATATTTTCATTCCCTTGTACCAGGAGCAGATGAGGACTGAGGTACAGTTCCTGTGCAAACCCCGCTCCTGGTTTCCTTGCCATCTGTACAGTCAGAAAGTTGGGGCTCGTTCAGTCTGGATTCAGTAAAGGGTGAATTGTCAGGAATATGTGACCAGCTGAAATATATTCAGACAAACCTCTGCACTAGATTTGACCAAGCAATCTTCATTAATGATGGTAATTTGTATGTGAAATATTACCAGCAGAATCCCAGATGGAATAATCCATTGGGGGCAGCTGGAAGATGATGCTGGGTTAGGTTCAGTGGATTCCACATGAGAGAAATCGCTGCTCTGGGTGCTTATTTGCTCTTTGTGTTTTTACCTAGAATATTGGAAACGCTTTCTGCAGCAGGTTTGTACTTCAGCTTATGCTTTAAACATGTGCCATAGGAAGGAGCGTGGCTGTTGTCCCCTCGTGGACCATACGGCACTGAAACAGCTCTGGGACCCGGGCACAGGGTGGGCTGCCCTGGCCCCCTGAATGCTGCGTTACAGTGAAAGTTCTGGGGATTTTGAATCCCGGTTCAGAGTTTGGCCTGGCACAATCCCCATGTTGCATCCCAGGTGATGGGACCTCTTGGTTCTATCCAACTGTGCCATCACTCCCAACTCCCCCGTCTCACAGCAGAACTTCTGAGATGCAGCAGCACCAGATGTTGGTGATGCAAATGCCGTGCCCTGCGTTGGCAGCTGCTGCGGTAACCTCCAGGAGCCCTCTAGAAGTGACTTCGCTGCTTTTTTCTGCAAATGGTTGATAGGCAAATAAAAACCCCTCCAGAAAGCTGGATGTGGGCTGCAGCGTGTTCTCATCCTGTAACAAAAAGCTCGTTTGTAGCTAATGCCCCTAGAGCACGATAGGAACATGATTAGCACAGCCCCGGGCTGAATTTACAGGTCTGGTTTCAATGAGCCATTTATTACATGCTTGCGTGCAATTGTATATTAATGTCAGTATTCATTGAAGTAATTTTCGTCTGGAGGAAAGGGAAAAGAGAGCAGCCAAATAACAGCAGATTTAAAAAAAAATCAGTGATACTGGAATGACTGTGTGCAAACCCCCGGCATCCCCGCGGTACGGCTGTGACTCAGGAGCACACCTTGTACCGGGTGGAATCCCACTCGCGGGTTGGTGTGACCCACCTACACCCTGGAGCAGGCGAGAGACCTGGGCTCTGCAACCTGCCCCGGTTCTGCAGCCGACAGGGAAGGATGGGAAAAGTAAAACCTGCGCCTAAGGAAGATGTCCCTTGTTTCAGGGGCCTGAAGTCTGGGGAAGCCCCTGGTTGCTCTGATGGTGCTTGGGACTTCTGTGCTCTGCTTTGGGGTGTTCTGTGTTTGGTGTAGGAAATGTTGAAAAGCAAAGTGATTTACAGTTGGGGGTTTATTTGTACCTTTGATGTTTGCATAGGACCAACAAAGAGCTTTAATGGGAATAGAGCTGTGCTAAGAATAATTTACATTCAAGGGAAAAACCAAATATTTTAAACCACCTTTTTTATCAGCTGAACAAGCCCACTCATGAACTCCTTGGTATGAGGGTCTCTGAATAAAAGCAGAACTCATCACACATCGGCTGCTTGCTCCTGGGAGTCTCTCATGTGCCCTCCTTCTAGGCTTGGTGGCTATACAGTGTTCTGGGTTGGTTTGGTTTCTTTTTTTTTTTGTGTAAATGCTCCAGGCTTCATTAGCAAAGGCTTAAGTATCCTGAGCAGAATCCTTTTCCTGCCTTCACCAGCATTAAAACACCTCAAATCAATAAAATGCTATTTATGACTATTAACTTTTTAGCTGCTGCTTTATGCAAAGAGTTCAAAAGCTCCCCCTAAGCGACAAGGTCTTCTGCCTTATTTCACACACTGTTCTAAAAAAAAAAAAAATTCTTACTTTTCTTCTGCCACCCCTTAACGCAAGAAGGCTGAAAATTAATCATATGCCTCAAACATGATCTTGGTGACCTGGAACACTGAGAGAAAGCCCTTCTGAGCATTTGTAGAAAGTATAATAGTGAGTGTCTGGCTCACAGGCTGTCTCGTAGAGTTTTGTTCTTACAGACAGCCCGAGAGTTGCCTCATTACTTGGGAGCTCAGAGAAGGTGCTTTGAAATACTCTCGGGAAAGATCAGACTGGCTGGGGGCACGGAGGGTTTTGCTGGGGACGTGTAGAACTTCATTTGCAAAACTATTCTGAGAGACACTGCCATGAGGAATTTGTGACTGGCTGGAGCAGGCTGCACAAGAACGAGACCCAAAACTCGTAACGCGGGCTGCTGGGTCTCCCGCGGGTGGGTCTGTCCCCTGGGGTCCGCAGGGCTCCTCGTTCCCTGGTGTTACTGGGCTGACCTGCGCTGGGAGTGGTACAGATGTGGGGGAAGCTCCTGGCTTCATGCTCAGAGTAAAACCCAGATCCCCTTGCACTCGGGGAGAGGTCTCCCTTTGGCTGCGGTGGGGTTTGGAATGAACCCACACAGCTGCAGTGGTTCTGCTCCTATGTTGACATACGCAGCTCCTGCAATATTAATTCCTGGAGTGACTATTTTTTGCCCGGAATGGTACCATGAGGTACTAATGGCCACATGGCATATTTATAACAGATACAGTGCCAAATAATCTCAGATATTGGATTTCAGTTAGTACTAATTGGGCATTTAAAACCCAAAACTTCTTTTCTCCAGACTGGAATGAGAGAACCCGAGTTTCCCATTAATTTGTTTAGTAAAAGGCAACCTGTCGCCTAAAAAATTCTTCTACAGAAAAGTGCATTTTAAGTAATTCATCAATAATCTCATTAGAGCAGCAAGAAGATAGAAGAGTTAGGTAGTGATTAACATTCAGAGGGTCTATCGGGATGTTGAGCCTGTAATAAAACAAGAGGAGGCTGCGAATTCAGTCGGCTTTTAATGCGACCTCTAGTAAATCATTTCAGCTTCCTGTCCCTCGGTTCCCCATCTGTGAAATGGCAACTGGTGACTTGTTCTTTGCCCGCTTGGTGAAGTAGGTGCTAGATTCTTCTGAGCAGGACCTGCCCCATGTTCTGAATGTACCCAGCACCAAACACCGAGACTCCTTCCCACTGTACAAATAGTGGAAAGTTCAAGTAAAGCCTTAAACAGACAAACCAGGAAAAAAAACAAACCAGGAAATTACTTCTAAGTGGTCACTCTTTGGACTGGAGAAGACTGTGATTGCAGAATTTCAACTTTTTGTACTGGGACTTTGGCTATAAAAGGGGTCATATGCCACTCACCCTAATTAGCAGCTGTTAGCCTTGACAGCATAATGTGCTGTTGTTTTTCTCTCTGTCCGTACAGAAAATGTTATCGAATAGAGGTCACTGCTGCCGAGCTCTGGTTTTAGCGGCAGAGGTGTCTGGACACTGCCTAGCTCCCCAGCTGGAGACAGCAATAAATAAGGTGCTGAACAGCTCATCAAATGACTCGCTCTAAAAATAGACTCGCAGCAGCATCTCTGCTGATCCTGCCTCTCTGTGCAACATTCACAGCCCTACAAACAGGGAATTGTAGTAGAAAAGCTGCAGATGGTATGGGGACATCAAAGTGCTCCAGCAATAACAGCTCAGTGGGGACGGTGAAAGAGCCTTTCTGAGGATGCTCTTTTCCAGCAGCCGGTCCAAGGCATGCACCTGGGCAGGGGCTTACGGGTCATAAATTACCAGGTTATCTGGGTAAGGTCACAAAGCCACCAGGAGAAGGTGGGGACAGCCAGCTCGTGGATCAGATGGTCAGAAGAGCCCTGTGCTTTTTCCTGGTCGCTCTGTTTTACGCGGTCAAGGGATGTTTCCTGCCCAGTGGTGCAGAACCTTGTGGTTTTCACAGGCAGCCTGGGAAATATCTCATGGAGGATGGAGATGGAAACAATGCTGCTTCCAGGGCTTTAGTGTTTCTGCCTGGTACTGGCATTAGCAGCTCTTTGAGAGCTGCTTTATCTCTCTAACCTTTCACCCAGCACACTAGAGTCAAAAGAAGATTTCCCTCCAGCCTGTAAGCTGCTGCTTTTAGGACAATGGGGACAGAATACTAACACTGTACTGTACAATAGAAAGGGATTTTGAAAGCCTTTTGCATGGAAGAGACAGAATAAAGCATGGAATTAGCGTGTAGCTTTCCAGGTGCAAGAGACACTTGTTTTCATACTGTACGCACATCGTTGTGCAGTGTTTTGATTTGCACAAAGGAGAAAAAATGTCCAGAATTCAGCTGGAGTGCTTCGGTCGCTTTGCAAGGCTGCGTGCGTTGCATTTGACAGCTCCGAGGAGCTCGTGTCCCTCCATTTAATAGGTACGAGTCCAATGTAATCATGCTAATGCTGCTCCGAACCTCCAGTGAAATAATGATCATGTCACTTCCAATGATACAATGAAAACAAAAGCAAATATTACTCATTCCGTCCTTGGTTTTGCCTGTGACGAATGAACAGGGAATTAGCAGCTCTGGCGCGGGGGCCGGGGATAGTTAGAGCTTTTGTGGAGGGTTTAATTCACAGTTCCTCTCCCACATTAGTCATTTTATCTGCCTTGCTGGAATTACCCCATCAAAAACCACAGCTCTCCGGAGCCCTGCAAGCTGCTGCTCACATGGGCCATTTCCCTGCCGCCTGGGCTCTGTCCTGTCCCGTATCCGTACCTCCAGGTCTGCAGAGGTGCCGTTGGCTTTTTCAGCAGAGGCACACAAACTTCCACTGTGATGTATTGAATTCCTGTGTGCCGGGGAGGTGGGAGGAGGGCTCTGGAGGCAGGGATGTCATCTGATGGATTGGGTGCAGAGATGCGACACAAAACCAGTGATGGAGCTCCTGAAAGCTGACTCTGTCATGGGATTGTTTTATGGCCTCAGGAAAGGCAGGTCCACCTTCTACCTGATCTTTCCATGTCTGTAAGGGAGATGATGATATTTTCAGAGCTGTCCTGGACAAGTGTGAGGATTAATTAGTTAATGCCAGCATCCTATTTGGAAAACATAGGAGGCGTTTTTTGAAAGTGTTTTGCAGGCACAGGCTCAGTAATCCATGTCCATGAGGACAGTCTGGGATGTTATGTCGGCTTTAGAAATGCCCTAATCCTGGAAGGAATGAGATGCTCTGATGAACGCCTGAGAAGCCCAGCGCATGGGGAGACTCATGGTGTCTCCTGAAGGAGCTGCAAACAGCCATAGGGGCTGTGAGCAAGAGATCCTGTACCCAGGCTGTCAAATGCCAGCCCACGGGAGGTACAGACCCTATTTCATGCTAGGATTCTCTTACATTACACATACTTATTTTCTGCCTTGTTTTGAGCTGGGCAGCTCCCCAGCTGGGTATTCAACTTCTGCAATATCTGGCTTGGTTTTACACTACAGTTTTCTTTTTCCCTGACATATTTTATTTGTTAATGTTTTCATGGATGCTCTCATCCTCCCTAGATATCTGCTGAAATTACATCCACCAGCGAGGGATGAGTGCTGGAGATACATATCAGTGCTAGCAGCAGAAGCTTATCTTCCGTACTTAGATCTGCTCTGAGTTCTTGTAGAGCTGTGGTCATCAGTTAACAGGGATTTTCCAGGAAACATTGCCTTTCTGATTTTGCTCTGGTTTATAAGTTCATGTTTGTTAATGAGTTTTGTGTAACAAAAGGATTGAGAGATGGATCTGAAGTCTTGAGGAAAGGTCTGATGTTGTTGGGCCCTTGTCTCGTACTACCAGAAGTGAGCGTGCGATGGGACGGGACGATGGGACAGCTCAAACCAAGAGGGATTGCTGTGCTCTGCAAGAAGTTATCTCCTGGGAACTTGCTGTTTCAAGATACTGTGGGGAACTTGCTCGAGACACACAGAAGGACTCTCAGCTGTCTTTTTATTGACACCAAGACTTTGTGATCACATCACCTGGGATGGTTATTCCCTAATGACTTGCCCGGGGGAGATTTGCACGTCTGTACCAGCCTGTACCAACCCTCACCAAAGCCAGATGAAGGGGTTAGATGGCCTCGGTCAGTGGTAGCCTGCTCACTGCTGTGCTTTTACAGGAAAAGTGACCTAGCTGAAGGGCTCTGAGAGCAACTGGTGGCATAAATATTCCTTCCAACAGCAGCAGGCACTGCCCAAAGAAACGGGAATAAACTGAGCAGGTTATTGAACACACTGAGGGTTGAAAATACTTAATATCTGCAGACATTGGTGCCATTTATCCTTCCTGGCTTGGATCGAGTTCTCAGCCCGTAGGCAGTTAAAACAGATGCTTGAATTTGGGTAACATTCAGACCTTGAGTTGAAGCTAAAAATGGAATCTCATTGGCAAGGAAAGTAGGTCAGAAAGCTAAAGCCCCTGGTCCTGAAGTGATGAAAGACTTCTAATCAAGGGCTCTCTATTACCATTCATTAAAAGGAGCAGGGGAAGAAATGTTGTTAGAGACCTTTGCAAAAGGGATTACAGCGGGAGTGGGAGCACCTCCATCCTGCAGCGAGTCTGGGGCAGTTGGAAGGTGTGTTGGTGTGAGGGATGGGATGATGTGAATGTCGCTTCCCAAAGTCCTGCTGGACTGGAGCCCCAGTGGGATGGGAATGGTTTCTTCATGGGAACATAAGCACCTTTGTCTTCTGCTTCAGTCAGGAGTGCTGAGGAGAGCCTCTCTGCATAGCCCCTGTGATACCTGTCACACTGATCGTCCTTTCCGCACCAGGGCTGTCATCCTCCTAACCCAGCCTCTGTAATTTCGTTGCCTCTGCACATTGTGGCTTGCACCGTATCCGAGACCTTCAGCCCGTGATTTCCTTGCTCTTCATCATTTTCATGTGTGCCAACTGCTGGAAATCTGCCTTCATTGTAGCCAACAGGGATTGTTCAAAGCAAATGAGGAACCTACCAGTCAACAGACTGGTCCCAGTTCAGCACATACTTAACTCTTGTTCTTGAAAAGATGATAACGTGCT
Organism: Syrrhaptes paradoxus; assembly: GCA_013400615.1. Lineage (NCBI taxonomy): Eukaryota > Metazoa > Chordata > Aves > Pterocliformes > Pteroclidae > Syrrhaptes > Syrrhaptes paradoxus. Next base: position 11,427 of record VZTO01016688.1, on the reverse strand, counting down.
TGTTCAAATATCTTTTGAAGTGGTAGTAAGGTGGACGTTTGTTCGCTGCATTTTGCAAACCCAAGCTGATGTCTTGTCATTGGTGCTCTCCCTTTCCCCTCTAACTGCTGCTGGAAATCCCATTTCTCTGAAGGGACGATGGGTTGCATTCCAGCTCTGCCAGCAAAGGCATGTTCAGAGATGGTGTCAGAGACACTCTCTCTTAGCAGTGGACATGGACCATTTGCCTTGATCCTTGGCTTTCACTGTCACAGGAGCAGGTACCAGAAGTAGGGACTGAAATCCGGAACATCCCGCAGGTCTATATACCTCAGAAATGACGTGCAGGGTAATCGCCTCCTGCTTCAGGGAAACAGCAGTTCACTGTGGCATACACATCTCGCTAAAGACAAACAGATGTTTTCTTTTTTAGGATATCTTCGTTTTCTCCATGGCCACTTAATAAAGCATTAACTAGTAAAAAGTAAATGTAAACTGTTGATTTAACAGTTATTCAGATGAAAAGAAGAATTGACATCCATGTAGAATCAATACGAGAAAAGCAGAACTTCAGTTTGCAGAAAATACCTCCTGTCTTAACCTCCACACCTCACTCTTTTGTTCCCTGTGATTATTCATTCAGCTGCTCTGAGGAAGCTCCGTTCCTTTGAGTTCTTGCAAAGCTGATGTATCTAGCAAACAGTCATCTCGGTTTTCTTTTGCTTCATGCATCACCAAGCAGCTATGCTGTCATCTAAGTTTTTGATCCTCAGATCTCAGTTTCAGTAGTGATTGATGTAGCAGAAAAAGCTTTCTTAG